>RJWM01001257.1:0-69334 GCA_004363535.1 Dasyprocta punctata
ACAGTGGAAAGCCTCTGAAGAGGAACATGTCTAAGTTCTGAATTCTCCTTTACATATTCTACCTTATTGTCATTTTCTTGCATTTTATCTTAACAATCAGAAAGCTGCAAATAGTCAATACGGTCTACATTTTTTCTTGCTCCTCTCTTTCAATCAATGGAAAGCTCTCCTGTAATGTATTACCATTACATTATGCCTGCTGCCACCTGTTTTTAAATAAAATTTCACTGGGACACAGCAATGCCTGTTTGTTTACATATTGTTTTTGGTTGCTTTTCTACAACAGCGGAGTTGAATGAGTGATTTGGGAGAAACCGTGCTTTCTCGTCCCCACCCTATCCCAACCTCCAATACTGACACTGAAGCTGGGAGTGCTCCACCACTGAACTGTATGCCCTGCTCTTTTTATTTCTGTTTTGAGATAGCATTTTGCTAAATTCTCCAGGCTGGGTTTGAATTTGTGATCCTCCTGCCTTAGCCTGCTAAAATGCTTGGATTATAGGCATGTACCACCACTCCCAGCAAAATGTGCATGTTTTGAGAGGCCATGTTTTATTCATTTCCTGGCAAAACAATATAAAAGTCAAATCACTTATATTGGTAAGAAGGCCTTAAAAGATAGGATAAATAACCAACTCTTTTAAGTATTAACAAATGTTTATATGCAAGAGTGAGAAAGACTTCATTGACCAGTGCTTAAGATTAGATGCAGAGGAAGGAAAATTTTCAGATGGGGAAGCACTGACATCCTTGTTCAGTACCTTCCTAGTAGTTTCCTCAGTTCTCATGTGCTTCAGTGTCTATTTTCCACATTGCATGGTCCTTCCCAAGTCTTCAAGGTGTAATTAACCACTACCACTACAAATGCCATCTTCCAGAGCTGCTCTAGTGGCTTTAACTCATGTTAGTCTGGAAGGTTTGCAAATAACATTAAAAACAAAATAAAACCAGTATGCAAGACACAGAAATGGACAAGTATACAGGATCCAGTTGATTTTTACTTTTTTGTTATTGTTGTTGTTTGTTAAATCTACTGTGGGTAAAGTGGCAAATGTAAGGCATAAGATGCAGTAGTATCTTATACCTAATGAAAAATAAAGGTAATTTCTCCCAGGTAAGACTCTTTACATAGCACTGCTGTAAGCCCAGCACTTAGAAGGTTGAAGCAGGAGGACTGCTACAAGTTTGAGGCCAACCTGGCCTACATAATGAGTTCAAGGCCAGTCTCAACTACATAGCAAGATCCTGTCTCAAAAAAAAAAAAAAAAAAAAAAAAAAAAAAGTCTTTATATATACATTCTCCAGAAATTCTGCCGTCAATCTTCTAATCTTTTCTCTCTTTACTTTTCAGGAGTAATTTCATCTATTTCTTTCATTTGACACCATTGGCAGATATCTCTTCCTAAGTCTTTTTGACACTTTCTCTTTGCATGTGACAAGTCCATTTTGTAAGCACAGACTTTTAGTATACATATACTTGTTTCTGATTCTACTGATTTAGAACTAGGTCAAACCTGTACTAATTCTTGCATATATGAGTGTGATAAACTCTTAACCAGTCTCTAATACCAGTGTCACCCAGTTTGAATGTACCCTTGCACACAACCATCAACCTTCTTAAATACCAACTCTGATTAGCCTTTGCTTTGAGAGCTACCCACTGCTTCCTGTTAAAAGTCCCAGTTTTGCAGTCTGACTTTCAAAGGACCTCCACAAGGTGCTCCTATTTTTCCTTTCTAGCCTGATCTTTTATTATTCTCTTATACATGTACCAGATGCCACTCAAACTAGAATATTTGCTATTCTCTGAACATGCCCCAGGCTTTTTTGCCTTCATGCTACCTTGCACATGTAGGCACTAAATGAATTAGAATACCTTCAACTACTCTTGTCAAAATCCTACCCATCCCTCCAGGGTGAGTTCAGCCATCTTTCCCTAAACAGAAAGCCTTCTGGAATTGTTCACGGTCTCTTCTTTCCCTGCCTCCCTAAGTGGCTTCCTGCACTCCACACCAATTTTGCTCAAGTTGTAAAGCCTTCTCTTATGGCAACGATGTATAGATTGGAAACAATTCTTTGTATAGATAGTGTATCTCCCTGAATGGGTTATAAATTCAGTGCAGAAAAAAATTTTCATTTTGTGTCCTCAAAGTATCTGATACATTATTCTGCATAGAATAGATAATAAATGCTTGGTTTCTCAAATGATAAGAACAAAGCACCCATGGGGGGCGCGAATACTTCTCATGACACTTAGGTTGACTTGATTTCCTATGGCTCATGCTTTATGTGTTGGACCACAGTTAGTGACGTTAGTGCTCTGCATAATCTCTATGCAAGCCCGTCTACGGCACATTATTATTAGTGTTTCTTCCCTAGCTTATCAGTTTCTTGAGAACAAAGTTTTGTATTGCTTCCTGGAATTATCCCTCATGCAAAGTATAAGCCAGATAAATGGGCATTAGAATGAATTAAACTGATGATTCTGACACAATCTTTACTAAAAAAGAAAAATATCTTTCAACCCACAAAGGATGCTACTCAAAAACTTGAGCTATTACTGGTTTGATGTGTACTGTGAGAATATATATATATCATCCATATTTTCTATTATACTTGTGGTTCTCCTGCTTTTGGAAATATATAAAGAATTATGACATTTGTTTAATTTCCAAGTATTATACAAAAAAACCAGAGAAGTTAATTTTTTCTGAAAAGAATATTTCACTCAGATTTTTTTTTACTATATTTATATTTTAAAAGATGGTATACAGTCTAGACATTACTGGTAGATACTGAATATTAATGAGTATATTATAGCAGAATAATAAGGATCATGCCAGGTTTGCCACAGAAGTATCGAATAACAACAAAAAAGTATTTGAATGAAAACCATAAACAACACCCTACATACAGATGAAATCAGAGCAATAAACAATAAGTCCTGATTCAGTTTGAGCACTTGGTAACTTATCAACAAAGAGCAATTTTATGACAAGCCACTATTCTACTTTCTTTTTTTTCTACTTTACTTTCTGACATGCAATATATTTAGAAAATTTACAGTATGTGGGATAGAAATCTAAGTTTAAATGAGCTTATAACTAGCAATAAAACACTTTAAAATGACAACTTTTTCCATCTAATAAATAAATGCTAAAAAATACCATATCCAATGTATATAACCATGTCATTTTTCACTGCTGACACACATTACTGTAGCATCACACGCATAGCTCAAGACACATTGCTAACTTTTCTTTTTCAGAAGAAGAAATTACGCACAATAGAATGATCCTATGTGTTAAGTGTTCTAAGAACAAGACAGGTTTCTGATAGGGAACGACTTGGGAAACGAGGAGCTGTAAGGGTAACAATCCTAAAAGTTTTTTTGTAACCTGAGTTACAGCTCTAATTAACAGAAACTGCACCTCACAAACAGGAAAAGTCAATTCTTGATTAGCCAGAGCAGATCTGAGACTTGCTCACCACGCCAGTAGATCTTGGGAATTAAGACAGTATTGTGTTAGTGGCAGAGTGCTAAAGGAAAGGAGCCTGGGCTTAGGACTAAGCTGCTTCAGTGATAGGCTTCGTGTCACCCACCTCTACTTCTTCTTCTTTTTTCTTTCTTTTTTTTTTCCTGAGACACGGTCTTACTATGTAGCTCAGGCTGGCCTTGGCCTCCCGCGTGCTCGGATTACAGGTGTGCACTGCCACGCCTGGCTCTTCCCACTTCCACTTCAAACACAGTAAGTTGCTTTAATAAGGCCAACCTTCACCTGGACAACCAATGCTTAACACTGCTTTTGTTACTGCAGACATCCTAGCAATAGTCTTCCGCGTTCTGCTACCTTCGCATTACCCTCCATTAATCAATCAGGTGATTGTAACCCGAATTTCTTGCTTTCAAGGATGGCAAGGAAAGTTAGGAGTCTCAAAAAAAGCAATGATGTATTCTTTTTTTTTTTTTTTTTTTGCGGCACCAGGGATCGAACTCACAACCTCGCCACCTGCCAGGGCAGGCGCTTAAGCCACTGAGCTGAACTCCCAGTCCTAGTTTTTTGAGGCAGGGTCGCACTATGTAGTTCAGGCTGGTCTTGCGCTTGCATTGTAGCCCCAGCCAGCCTCAAACTCACAACGCTCCTCCTACCTCAGCCTCCCGAGTGCTGGGATTAAAGGAGTGCACCACCATGCCCAGCTGCAATGACGTATTCTTAAGAAGGAAAGAACAAACTGTGTTTTGAAAGAATGCCAACAGTCACAATGTTTGTTCTACCAAAGGTTTTTAGAAGCACTGGATGCTACTGTCACAGCATCTGAAAACACAGGCACCAAAGAAAATGGTGTAGCTTTCTGTGCAGTTGTGGAAAAAAAAATATAACCTCACTGGTGTAAAATATGTACACCTAAACTGTGAGATTTGGGAACTGTATTTAATATTTGGGGACTACTCCTGGTTCCCATGTGGTGACTGTGACTATGTTAGGTGCTCTGTAGTACTGGATAGGAGGAATGGGAGGCATGGCATAGTATTTCTCTTGGTTGTAATGACCTGGGCAGATATTTTTATTATCTCTTGGAGGAATAAAGGAGGCTAGTAATGACTGTCTTCCATCTTTAAGAATTTTCATAACCAACGAATGCATTAGGGAGCATTTATTTCTACAGTTACATAACACTCTGCTAGTCAATTTGATTAAATAAAAATAAGGCAAACAGTTAAGATAAAAAAATTAAAGTCAAGATATAGTATGTTGTAACTGAAATGATATGCAACTTTACTTGCTTCTTTTTTTTTGAGTGAGTGGCGGATGGAACCCAGGATCCTGTTCATGCTAGGCAAGAATTCTATCACTGAGCTATACTCTCTGCCCCAATCTGTGGCAACTGAAATGAAAAAAGAGAACAGGAGGAGATGATTTATGCAAAAGTAGAATTCTCTCTACGACTAGAAAGATGGGTAAGATTTTAGGTAAAGCTGTATGTAAGGAGGAACACAAGAGTATCACATATGAGTGGGATGTCTTTAGAGTAGTAAGTGGTCCCATTTGGCTAGATCATAGAAGACGAACAGAAGTGCAAGGTAGACTCAGTCTGTAATGGTTTAAGATAATAGATTTAATCCATTAATTGTGAAGTAGAGGCTGTGAGAGAGACAAGGTTTTTAAGCAAGGAAGTGACATAATTAGGATTGCACCATAGAAAGTTTGACTTAATTGTCTTGGTTACTTTTCCCACTGCTGACACCTAAGATCGAGCACCCAAAGTAAAAAGAGGAAACGTTTATTTGGCTTACAGTTAATAGAGGGTTCAGTCCATAACCACCTGGCTTCAAGGCAGCGTGGCACATGGCAGAGGGGCTACAGTTCATTGGGGGCAGAAGGTAGCAAAAGCAACAAGGGACAAGGGAGGACTACTGCTCTTTCTATCCCTTGTATCTTATCTTATCCAGGCTATACAGGTCAGGGGGCACTCACATCCTTAATCCTAGTGCCCTGGAGCCTAGCATGGCACTGTGAATCAATTAAAGCATGCCATGAATGAATCCCAGTGTCACACACTCTAGATCCAGTCACCTCTGAAAAAGCCCCACCTATGACATGAGGCTTTGGGGGGACATCTAGACATAAGCCATAACATGAAGAAATAAGATATGTATATACAGATTCAATGGAAAAGGAAGACAAGAGGTGACAATTCTTAGATGGAAGACCAGAAAACACAAAATATGTGAGAAACACAAAATGTTTTCACTTAAATAGTGAAACACAGAAATGATGAATTTTACACTGTAAATAATACAATGAATGCCGGGCGTGGTGGTGCACACCTTTAATCTCAGCACTCGCAAGGCTGAGGTAGGCGGAGCTTTGTAAGTTCGAGGCCGGCTTGGGCTACATAGTGCCACCCTGCCTCAAAAAACTAGGGCTGGGAGTTTGGCTCAGCAGCTTAAGCGCCTGTCCAGCAGGTGCAAGACTGTGAGCTCGATCCCTGGTGCTGCAAAAAATAAATAAATAAATAAATAAATAAAATAAAAATAAAAAAAATACAATGCACTTTAGGTAAACTACCAGCTTCCCTTCTGTTTTTCATAAAATAATAGCATAAAAGGCAAGAGTCCCAGACTGGCAAACTTACATTCTAGTTCTTGCTTTCCTTTTACCTTAGGGTGACTTTGGGCAAAATACAAACTCAAGATTTCTAATCTTAAGAATGACAGACTTATACTATTTTTATAACTTTGCAACTCAGTGACCATAAAAATGATTTTTGGGGAGGCCTTTAACAATCACAGACAGACTACTATTAGGAAGGGCCCCTCAAGCAAAAGTCCAAGGATTCTATTAAGAAATGACTGGCCTAAATCAGTGAACAGATTTAAATATCTGTTATTTTCTACTACTGATATCTTTCTATGAAACATAAAGTATTATTTTAAAGGACAGCAGGAAGATTCATTACTTCTTTCTAGAAGCCAAATCCAATAAACCTTTCTTTTCATTCATGGATACTTAAACTTTTGCCAAGAAAAACAAATTGTAAAATATCTAAGTTGGAAAATGTGAATCATCACTAGTATTAAAAGCTACATTTAACAATTATGTTGCAGTTTCAAACTTAATACTGAATTCCATTAGGTTTAAACACAAATTCAGTAAGAATTTAAGATTTTATAAATGGCATTTAAATGTAGTCAGAAGTACAAACAAGAACCATCTGATAGAGGAGTGATTGTGGTTTAAATGAAAAAGAGAAAATAAAGACATAAGGAGACCAGAAGGTAAAGGAGAAGAAAAACACAGAAACGGGCTGAAAGTGACTAGACTACACTAATAATTCTGTGGCTAAAAACAGAAGGCAAATGCTTATAAATTTGTATTTATTATTATGCATTTTCTTATTTGATAGGGTTTTAAACTAATGCTACAATAAAAGGTGAGGCACCTGTCATTTAAAAGGCAGAAATTATTTCAGCAGAAGTATGTGCCAAATTCTTAAAGAATCTTAGAACATATGGAAATATGCACTACATGACTGCAAATAACAATTCTGTCTTTATTCCACAATTTGGATTTTATTTTAACTGTCTTTTAAAATTTTTATTCCCTCTTAATTGTTCTATTTCCGAAAACCGGTGTTTATGTGCTTTTCCTGATATGACCACTTGTTTAAAAATCACCAGTCTCATAGGCAGCAATCATAAGCTGTTAAAATCTTTAAGTTACTCATTTAGCTGTTGGGGGAACAGTTAAGCAAATATTGTTTCATCAACTTCACAAGCACATGTTAAGGACAGAGGGCTGCTTTGGGAACATGAGTCGGAACTGTGCTGAATTCTAAGACTTGGGACTTGATGCTCTGGGCATCATTGCTCCTTTCTAAACTCATTTTCATTTTCAGACAGCCTTCAGGTTTCCTGGGCTTTAAAACAATCATTTAAATAATTTTGAATCCTACAGCTCTTTATCCACTTTTTCTCCATGTTACTAATACTTATCAGTTTTCTCAGGGTCCTTAGGTCCAGAGTAGGGAAGGAAGAGAGTAATGAATCAAACTGAAGAGGCCGACAGAAAATACTCAACACCAGAAGTGGCTGAAGCTACCAGACACAGCCAAGATGCTTTGGTCCTGGGAAGCAGCGGAGCTGCTAACTATGAAGACTGTGGTGAACAGTGTGGGCCTCAGTATGGACACTGCGGGCAGAACACAAGGAGTGTGGGAACAGTAATTTCCTGAATGTCTTCCTTTGTATGACGTCCTTGGGGAGGTGATGGAAAACAGCCTTAAAAGTCTTCATTTCCCAGGAAAAGAATTAAAAATTTTATCTGTCTCAAGGAAATAAGACTAAAGCATCTTTTCCGTATATGTGAAATTCAGAACACAATAAACAAACAAAAACCACTCTTTCTGATACAAAAAAGTACATATAACCATATGTATGATAACATAGTTTATAAGCATGGAGAAATATATAACAAAATGGTAAGAAAATTCACTGAAATTTCTAGAAATGGAATAAGGTAAGTCAGAGATGGTTTGTTGAGAACGAGATTTTCTGTGTTGGGAAGAAAAACAGTGAAAGCACAAAAGTAAAATGTATTATAGGATGCTAAGAAAATGATAGGATTGGGGCTCATGGGCCATCAAAAAGAATAAATGAAACATCATTAGTTTTCCTGGGCTTATGAAGGTTTTCAAAATTAAAGGTAGAATTTAACACAATGCTTTCTTTTTTCAAGTGGCATTCTTCCAACTCTGGATGGGTTTATTTAATTTAAATTGTCTTTCTGGGAGATTTCCGAGATCCAGGGTTTTGACACTACATGAAGAACAGCTAGAAGCCAAAATTATAGACAGCAAAGGGATGTTCGGGGAAACTGCTAAGTGAAATAGGTTATTTTCTAGACATACTTGTTGGGAAATTATTATACAACAGTATTCACTATAGTAGTGGCTTTCAAGGTTTATGAGAATCCCATAGTAAAATGTTCACTTTACTTTCCAACTTGCCATACACAGATGTATCTACATGTATGTGCACTTACATAATGTGGTCTTATACTTTTTATTACATTTCACTTAAAAATGCTGATTTTGTCTTCTAAAGAGAAACTGAGAATATTATTTGCAAAACAACAGGGCCCTTTGGAACTCAAGATGCAAGAAAGTCACCTAAGGATCATCTATGGCGACTGGGTCACAGCAAGGGTTCAAAACATCAGTCTGTCCTTTTACTTATCAAGCATACACCAAATGGCTGGCAGGGACTATGCTAAAAACACTAACCCAGAAGAGTTAAACGAAGGGAGATCAAACTGAAGATTTGGTGGTGTGGATGAAGAAGGAATCGCTGAGGCTAATGTTTAAGTTGAGACCGAAAGAATGAGTAGGAGTTAGCGAGGTGACTGACACCGAATAAGCGGGTAAAAATAGTCACGGCCTGTGCGAAGAGCCCGAGGGGACAGGAGAAAAGAGCTCAATTGTTTTAAAAGCTGAAAGTAGGCCAGCGTGGATGGAGAACAGGGAGCAGAGAGACACTGGTGTGGATTTTGAATTTTGTTCGGAGTGAAAAAAGCAGAAAACTCCCAATAAAACAAACGCCCGTAACACAACACAATCAAACAAAGAAAACATATTATTTGTTGAATGTAAAAACCAAATGTAGAAACCAAATTTAATCTTGTCCTTGACCTGGTTCACAAGGACAATCTTACAGATACAGAGTATAAAATATAACGCAAATGTGCTTGACAAAAAAAAAAAAAAAAAAAAGATTTAATTTCTTGCCAAAGCAAGCATTTATTGAAAGCACATGTACTATATTAAAAAGGATCTTAAAATTTTATGTGCCAGATTTGATAAGGGATCTAATTTATATTCTGGCATTTAGCTGGAAGCCTGGATTTGTGATGCAGCAACACAATAAGGACTTGATTTTCCCTGTTCTTTTATAGCCAAGTCATTCGCTTGGTCACTGGCAATTCCAATTAGTACAAACTGATACACTAATTTCAAACAAAGGTTAAAAGACAGGGACAAGAGGAGTGAGATCACCAACAAAGGAAATGACACAAAGTGCTAATCGAAGAGTGTGTGTTTGCAACAACTGTAATGTACTCAAGTCGTTGAATCTATCCAACTTTGCTTTTCTACCAGCTCTGGTTATACACTACTTCTGCATCAAGTGCCCTATGTACGCTTTTATTTTTTATGTTATTAAAAATTTTTGCAGTGCCTGCCTGGCAAGCACGAGGTCCTGAGTTTGAATTCTGGTAACCCCCCTCCCAAATTTATTTTGGGTACATTTTTGATATACATAGTGATAACACTGATCATAGGGAATTTGTACCTGCACATGATATATCTTGCTGCTTCTTTTTTTCCCATTCCCCTCCCCTTCTTTCAACCCCTCTTTCCTCCTTAATTACAAAAGCTTTGCTTCCATTTTTTTCTGTTCTTTTTTTCCTTGTCCCTTCTCTCCTTCCCTCTCCCTGCTCTTGTTCCCTTCCTCATTTGAACATTTTCTTCCCATTTCTCGATATCTAGTACACATTATGGTCCTTATTTAGACTTTTAGTTTCTCATACCAGAGAAACAATTTGGTCCAAATGCCCATTAGCTAGTGAATGGAAAAAGAAGGTATGTTTTTGTTTTATATAATGGAGTACTACTCTGTCATAATCTTGAGAATTTTTAGCTAAATGGATGCACTTTGAGACCATACTCTTATGTGAATAAATCAGACACACATGCTAATGTACACTTTTATTTTAAAGTAAGCCTTTAGGCCTTTAAAAATGAGGCATAAACCTATTTATTTAAAAGCATACATTATTGATCCACCGTATGTCAAGCAGTGGGCCATACAGAAAAAACATGATAAATGTCTTTATACAGTACTTCTCCTGTAACAATACTCTCCACAATTAACATTGACATTTCCTTGTCTCCTTTTCCTACTATATTGTCTGTCTTGCTTATGACTATAATATGCAAAATACAGTTTCATAAGTAGCAGGCATTTAAAATTTTTAAATTAAAAAATGCTTATTAGGGACCTAGGGAAGGGGTACATGTATTCAAAAGCACCAAGATGCGGTGTTAAACATAATATAACCTCACAACCAAACTTTCCTTTATTATCCTATCAGAGGTAAACTTCAGGAATCTACTATAAAACTCTACAAGACAAAGTTGGGAGGTAAGACAATGTGGAAATAGTAAAATTTAATCCTCAAAAGACCTCTTCCGGGGTGTGTGTGTGTATGTGTAGCTGGTAAGGGAGTTGGGAGGTAAGACAATGTGGAAATAGTAAAATTTAATCCTCAAAAGACCTCTTCCGGGGTGTGTGTGTGTATGTGTAGCTGGTAAGGGAGAGTAAACCCAGGCACTTGGCACTGAGCTATACCCTGAGCCCTTTTTATCTTTTGAGACATGGTCTTGTTAAGTTGCTAAGTTGCCTAGGCTGGAATCAAACTTGCAATCCTCCTGCTTCAGTCTCCCACAGTACGAGGATTTCAGGTGTGCACCTTGCCCAGCTTACAAATATTCTGAACCCTCCAAAGAGGATAAAACTAATTTTATACCTACTTTCTCAGGTAATCTTATAGGGTCTTAAGTGAAAGACTAAGTGAACTAAAATACATTGCTAAATGAGATGATTCCTTTGGTATTAATAAAAAACAAAAATAATTAATCCCAGCACTCGGGAGGCTGAGGTAGGAGAAGTGTTGTGAGTTCGAGGCCGGCTTGGGCTCAACGCGAGCGCAAGGCTGGCCTGAGCTACATAGTGTGACCCTGCCTCAAAAAACTAGGGCTGGGAGTTTGGGTCAGCGGCTTAAGTGCCTGCTCTGGCAGGCGTGAGGTTGTGAATTCAATTCCCGGTGCCGAAAAAAAAAAAAAAAAATTTCACAACCTTTCTGGTCTGCAGGGATACATTCAGATGGCCTCTTCAGGAGATTCTTCTAGTTCAAGCCTATGATATACCCACTGAAAAAGTTTATTCTTGGAGTATGGCTGCGGATTCTAGGGTACGATGAAATTAACTGAAAGTACTTTTTGGGGTAAACACTTGCAGGCTATCTGTGTGTGTGTCTTGTTAGCATCAAAAAGAAATTCTTGTTTAAAAGTCTAAAAGATTATGATGGGCTTTTTATTTTTTAATATGCTAACTTAGCTAGGCTAAACTACTCAGTTATTCAATCAAGGCACTATCTAGTTGCTGTGATGGAACTTTGCAGATGTAATTAGAGATCCTAATCAGTTGACTTTAAGTTAATCAAAAGACATTTTTTTTAGGTGAGTCTGACCTACTTGATTAAGCATTTTAGCTACAATTTTTTTCTTTTTTTGGTACCATGAATCGAACTCAGGACCTTGTGCTTGCCAGGCAGGTGCTGCACCACTGAGCTATACCCTGGCCCCAGGTTAAGCACTTTAAAAGAAGGTTTAGGCCTTTCTCTGAGCTGAGACTCTGAAAAGCTTGTGGTATGGGGTTCCAGCTTGCTCCAGAACTTTTTTGAGTGAACTCTGGATTTGCTTAGCCAGTTTCCATAACTGCAGAAGCCAATTCCCTGTAATGAATCTCTGTGTCTGTATTTTTTACTGATTCTGTTGGTGTCATTTAACACTGACTTATGTGGTGATAAATGTAGTGAACATATAAAATATTTTATCTGTTTCTACTGAAAATACTAACTTCAAAGAAATGACTGGGTTTGGGGATTAGGAACACCTATTTTAGAAGAAGTCTAAAAAAAAAAAAAGAAGAAGTCTATATAGAGGAAACTGTGAGGTAGGTGTGCAAAGCTTATCTTTGATGCCTTATCCCTTGATTCTTAGTTTTCAAGGAGTCCTCTTATCTCAGATTCCTACTCTTCTCTTTTCTTCTTTCCTTGCTATCCAAAATTGAGACAGACAGGATTTTAAATGTACTTACATTGTGTTATTAAGGTCTGACAACATTTAGCATACTAACAATTTAAAATAAATACGTTTCTTAAATAAGAATGAACTCTTTAACACAAGGAAGCAACTGACAAATCACAGAATGAGCAAGAAAATAAGCATATTCTATGAAACTTCAACTGGCAAACTCATAGATGACTGCATATTTTTGCTAGTTGTAAACTGGGTACTTTTGATTTTTCCTAATGATCTTCATTTTACATTCTAGAAATGATTACAGCCAAAGCTCCCCACCACTAACATGGCCTTGACGCATAGTGTTTTATTGTTTACCTTTTCATGTGCTTATGCCAAATATTCCTAACTGGGTCACTACCTCTTTGAAGATGGGATCATGAGTCATACCCTAAAAAGTAAATTCCTCTACTTCTCTCTTTTTCCTGCATGAGCCCAGCAATAATATAGGCAGAAAACAAACTTTTTTTTTTTTTGATTTGACCATTTGTAAAACAGTATGTAGAATGAGGATAGTTGTGATTAGGCTTTCATCTGAGGACACTTTTCTGCTCTGCATAAAATGCCAGTTCTTACACCTTTTATGGTAACACTGTAATTTAAAAGTTGTACATATTTTAGCCACAAAATTAGTATCTATAAATGTAAAGACACATAAAAGACTAAATCAGCCAAATTTCAAAGAAGGACAAACTGCTTCGTTATTCCATGTTAGCTTTTACTGTTGCTTTAAATACTATGCTTTTAAAAAAATTTTATAGCAATATTCAAAAGTAGGTGCTAATCATTCTAGAACTTGATCTGCTAGGTTAAAACACTATTATCATAAATATGATTATACTGTTCTTCAGAACGTACAGGTAGTAATGACCTATCACTTAGGATACTTGGTATCCTAGAACTCAGATGCTGAGCTTTTGTAAATAATTGAATGAATACATTAAACTCAAGAAACACACAATATGATGTTACTGAGAAGCTTAGGACAAGCCCAACAAAAATGGCCACATTAAAATAAAAGACTTCCATAATGAGAATACAACAGTAGTAAGGCAAACAAAGAGAAATAACTACAAGTCAGCCAGGGATTTGTCTTCTTAGTAAACCAAGGGTGGGAGTTATAAGAAAAAAATTGAGCAGGAAAAAAAAATTGAATCATCCAAAAGAAAAAGATGAGCAAAGAATAAGAAATTCACAGAAGAAGAAAATTCAAATGGCCAGAAACACATGAAAAGGTGTGCAACACTATAAATGCAAATTTAAATGATGAAATGTCATTTTAAACTCATCAGCTTGGCAAAATTTGGAATAACTTTTTGTAGGGCAATATGGCAAAATTTATCAGAAGTTAAATTTTCATTCCCTAAGAATTGGCAGTTTGATTCTAGAGATTGAACCTAAAGAAATACTTATACAAAAGTACAAAACATATATTCACTATAGCTCAGTTTATAATCGCAAAAGCAGAAAACAATCCAATACTGTTTAATAGGAGAACAAACTGTGTGCATTCATGCCATTCTTCCTGCATTATCTATCTCTGTACTGTTCAGATTTTAAATAAGACACAGAAAAAGAAATATGGTTAAAGTACAAGATTACAGTAACATTTCCAATCACTTGGTCTGCTTTGATGCTATTTAATTTTACATCATTTATATAACGCAATTACATGGTTTCTAAGTCATAACTGGGATGAAGAGTAGAAACAAATCAAACAATCATATATATTCCTATCCGTAGTAGCCAAATATATATGCCTATTTAACTTCATAAATTTATTAATTTGATTTGAGGACCGATGAGTCACCTATAACAAGTTTTAGTCAAAGGCATAAGGTAATGAGAGAATAACACACTGGGTTCTTCCACTATACACAGGATAGCTAGTCCCAGTAGTTTCAATAAGAATACTTGAAATTTTAAATTTGTAGCTCTAGGAACAATAGGGATAGACTACCCAGCAGCTCAAATTGAAATTTATTTTGTATATTTTACTTACATTTAGAAATACACCCAACACCATTCTCTCATATGCCATAACACTTAGACTAATTCAAATAAAGAACTGGTAAGATAGTCACTAGTGGAGTATCCTCCTATTTTATTTCTAGAGGTCTGACAACCTGTCATCTACTCTCCAAGAGTCAGGTGTAAGAGGGGGCTGGCAGCAACCATTCATGGAAATCTCAAGTCCTTTTCTATAGCCTGTGTACCCTACGCTTACATCTTCCACAGTAATAATGGTCCTAAAAGAAAATTCATAGCATGCTTCAGTTACGGTTGGCACCTTCTTAAATTCTAACAGACTCGTAGGTATTTTCTTTATTTTAACTTAACACATAAAGGGAGACAACAGGAGAAAAGCTAGGGTTGGTTACACATTGGTCAGTAAAACTGAGAAAATGCTTCCTTGAATGGTTTCTATGCCCCTCCCACCATATCTTCAAAGTGGCACTGTATTTCACAGAAAATATTTGGTTAACTACACAACAGCACAGTCCCTGCTGGTCAAAGATGGTGAAGCTGTTCTTTTAGCCCAGTGGCAAAGAATGCAGCCATATAGTACGAGAGGCTAGAGACTTGAAATATACTCCTGCCAATTGCTTTGCACTTTGAAAGCTTTTTAAGTGAAAAATAAGCTCTCTGCACGGAAAAGGGTATGGAATAGCCTCAAGTTGTATATGGAGTCCGTATGTAGAAAACAAGCAGAGCTCATATGGCATGTTACTGCTCTCTATTTTAGAACTAGTACAGGAACCATGTGATGTGTTCATTGCTATGGTAACTACATTTCAGTGGTGAATAGGAGAGCAAATGGGCATGTAAAACATGTATAAGTTGTCAATATACAAGTGACTGCTGCCCTGGAGCTGCAATAACTTAAATTTCACTGAAGCATGACTTATTAGAATAAAAATCTATCCCTTCTATTTTTTTTAAATTGAGGTTAATAAGCCTTCACTCCCCATAATGTCTTCCTCATTCATGAAAACAAATGATTAGTACCTTTCACCCGAGGGTTTCAATTGTTTCTTACAGAACTACTAGTACTATTATTATTACTAAATATTATTTGCCATGTCTTATGTAGTATAAGGATGAACGGAATCTCAGTCCTGGTCAACAGCGAAAATGCATTGCCTGGTCTCTAAGGGGTCAAATCTACTACTGGGACCAACCGAGTCACATTTTGAGCTCGATCACAAGAGGGAATCCTCTGATTTGACAATAGTAATCTCATAGTTATCCAGGCACTTTCTGGCCAGAGTAAAAGAGAAACAATCCTCTAAGACTTGATCAACCTGGATTACTTTCAGATCAGTCTCTCGTTGTCTTGCATTTAAGGAGATATTTATGTTACATACTTATTTTAAACTTTCTGTATGGTGCCACTTAGAACAGAAATCTTAAGCTTCTCTGACAATTCTTTCTCTCTCTCTCTCACTTCATTTTCACGCATGATTCTGGCTTATTGGCCAGTTAACTGGATCTGATACTGATGACTTAAAATTATTTTTATAAAGTTAAAATTTATTCCAAATTTTGTATTATCTTAAAACTGTGGTCACATTAACCAAATTACTTACCACAATGATTATCATACTACAGTTTTATATATATTTTAATATATATGTTTATATATACATGAAATTAGTTAAATCTGCATGTACACAAAATCATATTTTTATATAATGAATATTTTGCAGTTCTTGTAAAAAGTATGTATTTGTGAGAAATGAATTGCTACCTCACTGCAGTAAATATTGGTATCAGTGGATTACTAGGAAAAAAATCCAACTACCAGAATTATGGTTATTAATAGTGAATGCTAATATCCTAAACTTTACCATTCTTAAAAGTTGCATTAATTGACCTGTAAAAATCTTTTACTACAATGCCTTTCTAATATCATTTTATTGGAACTTGAAGGAAAATTACACATCAAATAAAGCAGGCTATATTTACAGTCATCATACTTTGTACATACAACTATTCATGTAGAAAGTAAGATGCAAAGACTATAAATTTGTATTTGTGTACAGAAGGGTAATTTATACTTTGGGCTGTTTCAGCAATAGGAGCATTTTCTTCAAACTCTTTGGTTCAGTGGCACCATATGGAGCCTGTTGATCTTCAGATACCACGAAAGTCTCCAAGATACATTTCATTCTAGTGTGTTAAAACTTTCTACCCTGCAGCTGTCATTATAACTATATAATTCATACCCAACGATAAAAATGCAAATCATTTAGCTTGCTCTGTTTAGAGAAATAGAAGAGATTTCTAATGATATCTGTATCTCCAAGTCATAATTTCAACTCTTTGTTAGAAGCATTCTATACATGGGAAGCCACTATTCATTTTGCAGAGTTAACTACTGTTACAGGATGAGAAAAAGGGCAAGGGAGAAAGAACAACAACAAAAGAGTTAAATGTCAACAACAGAGAATTAGGTAGCATCTTAGAAACACATTAATGAATGAAAAGAGCGAAACTACTGTGCTGTATCATATTCATAAAGGTAAAAAAAGCACAAATTATATATTGTGTAAGAATGTAAGTATGCACACACACAAACATGTGCATATACAGTTGTATTCATATATTCCTATATATTAAGAATATATACATAAAGGAAAGGAATGTACTTGTGCATACATCTTTCACATCTTTCTTATGTATAAAACCCTATTATTTGCATGTGTTTCTAAGAAATGAAAACACAAAAGTCAGAATAGGCATTAACTCTACAGGGACTTGGCAGGAGCTTCAAATGAGGGAGGCAGAGGCATGTGCTTTGCAACATACATATGTTACACATACTCTCTGATACATTTTAAATATTTTATGATAAAAGAAAAGGGACAAAAGAAAAAAGGAGAGGTAGAAAATAGATGCATAATTACTCTTTCATGGACAGAATATTACAATTTCCATCCTCCTACAAGAAAGAGCAAGAGAACAGAGCACAAAAGCTAGCATGGGAAATCACCCTTGTTTTTTAAATCAATATCAAAGTATATTTAATAAGGCAAAAGACCCACTTTTTTCTTTTTGTTTTGTTTTTTGGTACTGGGGATTGAACTCATGACCTTGCGCTTACCAGGCAAGCACTTGAACCACTGAGCTAAATCCCCAGCCAAGACTTACTTTTTTCAATGGAGGTTCTTTAGTCAATTTATAAACAATATTTTAATTTGTATATCATATAAGAATGTTAGATAGCATTAAATAAAATTCTAATGTTTGTGTACCTTTTCTAGAAAGAGAGGTAGGATTTATTATTGTTCTTCTTTTATTTTATTTTATTTATTTATTTTTTTGGTACTGGGGATTGAACTCACAACCTTGTGCTTGCCAGCGAGGCACTTGTGCCACTGAGCTAAACCCTCAGCCCCTTCTTTTTATTTTTAATGGGGAGATTTACTGGTAGAATTTATTGGTGGGCTGGCTTGGAATTAACTATTACTAATAAAAATTTTCACTTTAAAAAATTATTTACTGCTGGGTGTGGTGGTGCATGATTGTAATCTCAGCACTCAGGAGACTGAGGCAGGAGGATAGTCGGAAGTTTGAGACCAGCCTGGGCTACAAAGTGAGCAGAGTCAGCCTGAACTGTATAGTGAGACCCTGTCTCAAAAAGACAAAGAAAGAAAATTACATCTCACAGTTCTCTACTGTCATTTATTAGGTGATCCCTCTATTTTCTACCAAAGGGGAAACTACTTTATGATTTCTTTTTTTTGTTTGTTTGTTTTTTTTTGTTTTGGTGGCACCAGCGATCGAACTCACAACCTTGCACCTGCCAGACAGGTGCTTAAACCACTGAGCCAAACCCCTGGCCCTGGTTTAAGGCAGGGTTGCACTATGTAGCTCAGGCTGGCCTTGTGGTCATGTGGTAGCCCAAGCCGGCCTCAAACTCATAAGCTCCTCCTACCTCAGCCTCCTGAGTGCTGGGATTAAAGGCTACTTTATGATTTCTATAATAGATTGTTTTTGCCTATTTAAATGACATACTATAGGACACAAATACTCTTTTATATCTGCTCTTCTTGTTCAACATAATGTTTTTGAGGTTCAAACATGTAGCTGGGTGTATTAGAAGTTCAATTTTTATTAACTAGTAGTACACAATTGAACGATATGCCAAAATGTGCTGAAAAATTATTCTAATGAAATTTTGTCTCCTACTGTGAATTTTCTTAGTCTTTTCAGGGATGTATACTTTTTTCTGTATTTTGAATAAATAACCTGATGGGCCACAGGGGAGCTGACTGGTTAATTTTATAAGAACAAAACAAAAACTACCATATGGTATTCTAGGTATGTGCTGTATGGTCTCACCGAGAATGATAGTTCTCATTGTTCCACATCCTTGCCAATAATTAGTAGTCCTTCTGATTTTAAAAGTGGGTGAACAATGGCATCTCACTGTGATATTAATTTTATCTCCAAATGATTAATGATAGAGCATCTTTCAGTATGCTTATTGGCCATCAAATTATTTCCCTTTGTGAAGTGTCCAAGTTTCTTACCCACTTATACAGTTATGCTGTTTGCCTTATTGATTTCTGGAAGTTCTTTATATATATTCAGGATACAATCATTTGTCAGACACATAAATCATAAATGTCTGCTCATCTGTGGCTGGCCAATTCATTATCTTGATAGTATTCTTAAAAAAAGAACACGGCTTTATGGTATTAATTTACACACTACAAAATTCACCTCCTCTCAGGGTATAGTACAATTTTTGCAAAATCTCACTACCATCTATTTTAGAACATTTTTATCACCTACAAGACACCTCCAGGTCCATTTAGCTTACTCCTCCTGAACGCCCAGTCTGCTATTTGAACTGCCTTAAACACAGGAGACTCTCTGAATTAGTGAACCCTTCTTGAAAAGGAAGGTCAAAATGTAAAAATGCGGTACAAACTGTTTTAAAAATCTCATCTTAAGTGCTGATAGCAGTGGCTTATGAAAATCTTTTGGTAAAGTTTTATTTATCATTACTACCTAACTTTAAGTCTTCTAGTTCAATATAAAAATCAGTAGAATAGGATAAGACATTTCACTGTTTAGTCAGAACAAACAGGACATATTTCACAGTTGGCAGTGAGTTAACAGAAAAAGCTGGGGAAAACCAAATTTTCTTACCCACTAAAAAGAACCTTAAATGCATATATATTATATTCATGAATCTGTGAGTCGAGTGTATATATATACTAAATAAACGGCATAAAATTGGACTAAAATGTGACCTCAAAATATTCCTGCCTGTAGTTAAACGTAGGATTGTCTATTCTTAGTAGGTTATGGGGAGGAAGAAACAATGCACCACCATATCTCCTTACACTGTCTAGAACATCTCTTAATTTCTTAACTCCACTTTGTATCTTATGTCTCTGCTTTCATAATGATGGCTTTTGATGAAAAGAAGTCCTTACTTTTAACAAGTCCAATTTATTTTTGTTAGCATTTTTTGGGATTGTTCATTTAAGAAATTTTTGCCTACCTAAGACTGTAATGATACAGTTTCCTATGACTTCTGTAAGATTGATTATTCTACATTTTACATTTATGTACAATTCGTACCGAATTAATTTTATATATTGTGTAAGATAAGGGTCAAGGTTAATTGACCCCTATAGTCCAGTGCCACTTTGGCTGTGTATTATGTGATTATACATGTGTGTGTCTATGGGATACTATACTGCGTATCTTTTGGTTTTCAATTCTTAGCTCATAACTGCCCCTGCAAGGCAGGTCACAGAATCTTGACTCTTCCCCCTTTTTTTTTCTGTCTTGACACAGGATATAAAGAAATTACTTTGTTTGATAGAGTTTAAGACTCCAGTCTCACAAAGGTTCTTGTCCCATTATTGGAGGAAGGAATGCTGCTGAGAGGCCACAGAGTACCTAAACAGCTAGGCCTTGCTGGGTCTTTCCAACCTGCTAGCCTTAGATCATTCCATGTTTCCCCATCACATTTCTCTATAGTTGCCTGTGTTGGTTACTTTTTTCTTGTTGCTGAGACAGAATACCTGACGCCCAAAATTAGGGAAGGAAAGGTTTATTTCTTATAGTTCTTGATGGTTTCAGTCCATATTCAGCTGACTACAAGGCAGGGTGGGGTGGCGGGGCAGCCATTCATGGTGGCCGTCAACAGCAACGTGCAAACCATGAGAGAGGTGAGACACGACTTCTTCCCACCCTTACATTGTATGTCGGCTCCACCCCTGGGCGGGTGCAACACTCAACCCAGCAGCAGACAACAAGCCAATCACAAACGCCAGACTCAGCCTGGTCCATGATTACATGAGGCTTAAGTGGGGGCCATCTGACCACACTATAATATTGTCCATACCTTGGAGATACTTATACAATGAAGACTCCATAAAAATTCACCAAGACAGAGTCTGCAGAGCTTTTGGGCAGCTGAACATGTGGAGATTCCTAGAAAGGTCTGTGTATGGAGATGGCACCCAAGGAAGCTTGGCACTGTTCCCTCAGACTTTGCCCTATGCACTTCTTCAATTATATCCTTTGCAATAAATCAATAAAGTGTTTCCCTGGGTTCCGTGAGCTACTTAAGCAAGTTAATCAAACCCAAGGAGGGGATTTTTTTTTTTTTTGCAGCACCGGGGATTGAACTCACAATCTCGCACCTGCCAGACAGGCGGCGCTTAAGCCACTGAGCCAAACTCCCAGCCCCAGTTTTTTTGAGGCAGGGTCACACTATGTAGCTCAGGCCAGCCTTGTGCTCATGTTGTAGCCCAAGCCGGCCTCGAACTCACAATGCTCCTACCTCTGCCTCCTAAGTGCTGGGATTAAAGGTGTGCACCACCATTCCTGGCTCAAGGAGGGGATTTTGGAAATCCCAATTTATGAAACTGGATGTTAGAAGTACAGGTCTAAAGCACTGTGGAGCTTGTGTCTGGAATGTGAAGAGGATGCGAGGGGGGCGGGCTAGAGCCCAAGCCCTGGACTTGTGAGATCTCTAGGAAGACCATGTCAGATTAGAGGACATTCAGCTGGTGTCTGTTGTAGAACTTACTGTTTACTTGCTGATAGGGAGAAACCTCTTTGTGTTGTGAGAGTACAGTGGGAGAAATTTGAGGTTGAGGTTTTTTCCATCTTCAGAATTTCTTTCTTTCTCTTTCTGTTCCTGCCCCATTCCAGATGGACTTTTACATGATGCCTGGCTGGTTGGCCTTGAACTCTTGGCCTCAAGCAATCCTCCTGCCTTAGCTGGAATACAGGCATGCACCACTGTGCTTGGCTCATAAAATGATATAAATTAGTTAAAAATACTAGTGAGAGTAGGTCTATATTTTTTAACCTCCAAGAAAATAAAAAATGTCCTTAAGTACTGATTGCTGACTCTCCATATTCAGAAATTAATCCTCTTCTACTACCCCCTCTTTATTCCCATCTGTGGAACAGAATGTAGTTATGTCAAAGCAGAGACCTAGAAAGATTATCACTCTTACTTAAACACTTTCAATATCTTCCTATTATTGCAAGACCAAAATCAGGGAGAACAATTGTAAAGCAACTGGATTAAAGTAGGCAAGTGATAATGACATTTTGAATCACAGGGAAGTGGAGGTGGTCAGAAGTAGATTTTCGTTTTTAATACACTGTCATGCCGTGCCGAATGATGGGGATATGTCTTCGGAATGCATCTGATTTTGGCACTGGAGAATGTGCTCACACAGATTAAGGTAGAGATCAATGCCTCTTGATGCAGTCAAAAGACATGTTAAACACAAAACGTATGAAGCTGCTGGTATAACACAGCATATTGTTTTATAGTAAACTGTTAAATAAGTTTTAGAAAGAGGACAATAAAATAATGAGGAAATATATAATATAGTAAATATATAAGCCAATAGCAGAGTTGTACTCTTGGTAATACTATCATTACCAAGTATTATGTATTATACATAAATCTCTGTGCTATACTTTTATATGCGCTGGCAGTGCAGTAGGTCTGTTTATATCAGTGTTACTATAAACAAGTGAGTGCTACCTTGCACTATCAAGGTATGATGGCTGTGCTATAACTGGGCAGCAGGAATTTTTCAGCTCTATTATATTATAGGATGACTGCTGTATATGTGGTCAGTTGCTGACCAAAATGTAGTTAAAGGTAGAGTCAAAGATGACTGTTCTGATTTACAATGCTATGTGACAGTAGCTATCAAAGCTTCTTGATTCTGAATTACAGATGTCTATCTTTGATCTGAAGTTGCTACACAAGATTTAGAAACTAAGCCGGGAGTGGTGGCGCACGCCTTTAATCCCAGCACTCGGGAGGCTGAGGTAGGCGGAGCGTTGTGAGTTCGAGGCTGGCTTGGGCTACAACATGGCGCAAGGCCGACCTGAGCTACATAGTGCGACCCTGCCTCAAAGAAAAAAAAAAAAAAAAAAAAAAAAAAAAAAAAAAAAAAGATTTAGAAACTAAGGATAACAACTAGGCATCATAAACTTCAAGATGCTCAAAGAATGAAGAAACAGTCTCACATGCTCATGGCATGTTTACAGCTATTAAAAGTTCTATGATAATTTCAATGAATCCACATTTAAATAATTAACACCTATTAAATACACGAAACTATGGGGAATAAAAGTAAATCCAACTGAAAAACTTACAATCTGGTAAGTAAACCAAACTGTCCATGTGAAAAGATGTAAAACAAGTGTGGGATGGTCCCAAGAATGTTCTATAAATTTAGGGGAAAAATTATTGGAGGAATGAAGATTAGAATAGTTGGCTCTCTGTCCAATAAGATATACCACCATACCAACCTCAATTTAGTTGAATTGTTTTAAGAATACTTCCTCACTGTATACGATTTCAGAAGAAAAGCCTTTTTTCCCCTCAGATGGTCATTTGTAATTATAAATTGAACATGTTAGTTGAAGAATGCCTGGCTCTTCTACAGATCACAAAAGCCATGAAAGTAGGGGCCATCTCATTTCTTGTTCACAAGAGCAGGGGTCCCCAACTCCTGAGCCACACAGGCTGGAGAGCAGGTAAATAGTGGGTGAGCAAGCAAAGCTCCCTCTTTATTCACAGTTGTTCCCGATCTCTCCTATTAGTGCCTGAGCTCTGCCTCCTGTCAAACCAGTGATAGCTTTAGATTCTCACAAAAGCACGAACCTTACTATGAACTGCACCTGTGAGGGATCTAGGCTGTGGGCTCCTTAGGAGAATCTCCTGCCTGATGATCTCAGGTGGAGCCGTGGCAGCGATGCCAGTGCCAGGGAGTGGCTGCAAAAGTGGATTAATGTTAACATGAAGGTTTGACTGAGAAGAGAACATAATAAATCAGTTGCTTGCAGTCTCATATCCAAACCCTATCACTGAGTGGCAAGCGACAGGTAAGCTGCATCAGCTGGCAGGCCTCATAGTGGCAAGTGAGTTGATGTATTTCAACTGTGCATCAACATCTGGTGGCAGGTTTTAAGTCGGAATCTGACACTTACTTGAGTCTGTAGGTGGCCCACCCATTATTTGATTTTCCACTTGTCTGCACCTCTTTCCTGCACTGTGCACTTGTCTTAGTCACAGTTTCGTTATGTCCACAAGCTAACCCTAGCCAACATGAGTAAAAAACGAATGTTACTGGAGAGCTCATGTAAAAGAGGCAGTGACACAATCATGAGGCAGCGGAAGACAAAAAAAGCTGCATTAAAAATAACTGCAGAGTCCCACTTAAATTGTGGGTTCACTGCAACAGGTGATTCCCCTTCTCCAAGCATACTTTGTATAATAATGTGATGACCGGCTAGCAAATGCAGTCATGCAACCTTCAAAACTGCTTTGCCACATAGTGACCAAGCAATTTGCACTAAAAGACAAGCCTTTGGAGTTTTTTTAAAGGAAAAATAAACAAACAAAATAAAACTGAACATGAAGAACAGAAGCAATTAAGAGCATCATTCTTAGTGGCTGTGTTGTGAAAGCTAAGAAGCCCTTTGCTGTTGGTGAGGAGCTGATCCTGACTGCTGCTAAGGACATCTGTGGTGAACTTCTAGAAGAGGATGCAGTTGAAAAGGTGGCACATGTTTCTCTTTTGGCCTGCACTGTAACTAGATGAACTGATGAAACAGACGGGAATATACAGGCACAATTATTAGGGAGAATTTGTGAGTCATCATGGTACACAAGGCAGGTTGACAGGCCTACAGATGTTGATCACAGGGCAACAATGCTTGTTTCTGTGCAATAGATTTTTCAGGAGGATGTCTTAATTGCACTTTTGTTGCCACCCAAAACCACAGTTGCAAAAATTATTCAAGTCTTTGAATCATTACCTATCAAGGAAATGGTACTGGTCATTTTGCATTGGTGTGTGCATGGACACAACAGCGGCCATGACTGGATGGATTTCTGGTTTCATCTCTCGAGTCACACAGGTTATTTCTGAATGACAATCTGTACACTGTATCATCCGTGAAGAAAAGCTGCCTAGCCAAAAAACCGTCACCTAAAACTAACAGCATTTTGCAGGATATGATTCAAATTATCAAGCACATTAAAGTACACTGATTTATGTCTGCTCGTGCAGCTTTGTGAGGAGATGGGTGGAAAGTATACATATCTTCTCATTCACATACATGAGATAGCTTTCTAAATGTAGATCACTGGCCAGAATTTTTGAGTTATGAGAGATGTTCCAGAGATTTCTTTAAAAAGTCAGTACTGTCAGCACATTTTACTGACACAGAACGAGTTACAACACTTGCTTACTTGTGTGACATATTCAACCTGCTCCATGAACTCTTATCTGTCACTTCAGGGGAGAATGACAATTGTGTTCAAGTTGGCAGATAAAGTGGCTGCATTCACGCCAAACTGGAATTATGGGGCCAATAAGTTAACACTGGATTTTTGACATGTTTGAAACATTAGTAGAGATCTTAAAATAGTCTGAGCCAGGGCCTTCTCTCTCCCAGCTGTGCATAATCACCTGTCTCAGCTTTGGACAAGAGTTTGAGCATCGTTTTCCAATCACAAGAGATTCCTTCCTGGAAGGAAACAATACAGGACCCATGTGTGAACAGGGAAAGTGAAATGAATTTGTGCTAGAAAAAGATCACTGCTTGAGCTCACAAGTGACAGTGGCCTGGAAAGTATATGTGAGACAGCTTCAGCTTTTGGAACTTTCTGGATTAAAGTCAAGCTGGAATATCCTGAGATTTCCATAAAAGCGCTAAAAAGCCTCTTCCATCTTCAACAGCCTATCTCTGTGAAGCAGGGTTTTCTGCAGTGACGGCAATCAAAACAAGATTACAGAGGAGACAGGACATAAGCAACACACGTCATATGTCACTGTCTCCCATCCTACCAAATGGACCATCTCGTTGCAGGAAAACAACTTCAGGACTCTCATACATTTTGTATAATGGTGAGCTGTGTAATTATTTCATTATATACTACAATGTACTAATAATAGAATTAAAGTGCACAACAAATGCAATGTGCTTGAATCATCTTGAAACCATCCCTCTCTTCCCTGCCCCTCTGGATCCATGAGAAAATTACTTCCAATAAAACCAGTCCTTAGTACCAAAAAGGTTGGGGAGTGCTGCACTAGAGTATTCCTACCATCTGATACTTAGTAACTTCTTAATAAAATACAAAATTGAAGAATAATGGAAGGCAAGATGTCCAAATTTTTCTTCCAGGTTTTCTAGGCTCATGAGAATTTGCTCTTTATCTCCTTAGATACAACAGGTAAATAAGTTATGGTCTAAAAGCCATGTTTTATTTATAGTGCAAATTCATTTATTCATTTAACAAATATTTGTTGAGTGAATAGAGCACCCATTGTTTAAGGAGTTGGAGAAACAGCAATGAAAGGTACACAAAGTTGTTATCCTTATGGAGCATACTTTACAGGAACTAGGCCCATTTTTGCTTCAGTGGCAGCTTTGGGCCATTGCTTCCGTGCCTAACATCTTTGTTACCCCCTTGCATTACCTCCACCATGATGATTTTTCTGAATACTCAAACCTTTGGGAGGGCTGCAATATAAAACACTAGATACCCAGTTAAATCTGAATTTCAGATAAGCAACAAATAATTTTTTAGTATAATTATGACCCAAATATTGTGCATCTCATTTGAAATACAAATTTAAATGGCCATTTTGTGTATTTATTTGCTAAATCTAGCAACTTCATTATCCTGTAATTTCCCTCTTTCCCAGATTTTCATTCTAATTATATTCAGAATCATAGAGATTAACACTTAATTATCCTTTTCTGTAGGATTTTTGTTTTGTTAATCCATGTTTTAATTACTTGATAGATGAATTCAGAAATTAAAATTACAATGAAGATTTATTTACAAAGATGTTCTTTCCAACTGTATTTGTAATATTGACAAAAACAGAAACAGTAAAAATTTCTAACAATAGAAGACTGATGAAAATAAATGATATTAAACAGTCATGCAAAATAATAATTGAAAGAACCATTAAAGACATTGGGAAATGCCAAAAATTTAAAATTAATGGGGAAAAAAGGAACTAAAAAACTAATATAATTTGGACTTATTAACAATTTGCATATACAAAACAGTTGGCAACACTCTTTAAAGAACTCCCATGTCATAAAAGAGAAAGATTAAGAAACTGTTTCAGATTAAAATAAAGCAGAGACATGACAAATAAAGGAAATGCAAGATGCTGGACTGGATCCTGGAAGATAAAATTGCTTGGAAGGACGTTCTTGGGAAAAATTTAAAAATCTCAATATGTACTATGGTTAGGCATATATTTTTAGAAAGGAGAGGGAAAGGAGGAGAGAGAATGAATGAATGAATGAACGAGAATGCTCAAAACCTAAGTGAGAACTTTGTACTCTTCTTATGGTTGGAAATTATTATAAAAAAATAAGTTTAGGGCTGGGGATGTAGCGTAGTGGTAGAATGCTTGTCAGCATCACACGCTCATACATCCATCCACCCACCCAGTTTAAATGTATGGAGAAAACCCTACTAGGAAACGCAAGAAAATATTTTAGAATAGTTAATGCTGGGTGATGTGATGAATGTTGATTTTAATTTTTTCTTCACATGTTTCTGTATTTCTCATTTCCTACAGTGAACATGCATCATTGATTACTGTACTTGGAAAAAATTTAAGGAAAACTTAAAGACACTTTGATGAAGAGTATAATTCATGACCTAAAGTTGTCAATTTTATTTATTTTTATGTCTTATAAATCTCTGGGATAAGAAATCATTTTTAATGTTTTACTAAATGATCCTTGTAAAATGAATTCTCAACAATTTTTCCCCAATACAATTCCTGTTATTTTACTAAGAATGAGAGGCATCAAATGGAGTTTAAACTTGTTTGTCCATCTATTTTACTGTACAGGATATTCTATGGGCTTATATTACAAGTGAATTTTAAATCATGTAACTTGAAATAAATTTATTTAGGTATAAGCAAACCTTCAAGAAATACTTTTTGTACTCATGTCATCAATTGTGCATAGGAATTCAGGGAATTTCATAACTAAAATAATGAAATCTTGAGATATTTTCCCCATTGCTTGGAATAAAAGAGAAAACAACTCAGTTAATACAAATTTAAGAGAATGCAACTAAAGAAACAGATGAGAATATTTCCAGAAAAGACCTATTCCACCACACCCTTGCCACACAGTAATTACCATACTGAAGTCACAACTTAAAGGTCAATCCAGTCTTATAAATCATCCACTTGTTATTTGAAACACAGCACTAAGTACCATTCAGCTGTGAAAACATTCTTTGGTAAGTTTATCTCTTTTTTTTTTTGCCCATTTTGTAGACATCTCAATGTCTTCTGCAACAAGCAGAAAGTTTCACTAATTTCTTTTGTGCAGTACATATCAAGGATCCACAGGACAAGAAAGATAAACTCCGACTTCAGCATAACACATATGAAGTTTGATTATGAAAGAATAACACGAATTCACTTCCCAATCAGCATTTCCCTTTTGGAAGGTAGGAAATGAAGAAGTCGTTTTAGCATTTACACCATGCAGAGAGAAAGAAAACTTGGCTTTCCTTGTGTGGAGAATGATCTCTATACAAAATACCCATTCCAGTTCGATTCTAATTATCAAATTAAGAATTCTATCTTGCTTTGAACAAATTGGCACTAATACCCACTCTATTAAAAAACAACTTCAAATTTAGTGCTAACTGTAATTTAGGTCAGTTACTGAGAACATACAGTGCCTATCAAAATGAATTATTCACCACAGATCAAAAGGAAGAGTGGTTTAATGATAAAATACCAAGTTCACTTGGTCCTGAAAAATACCTTATATAAATCCTATGAGAAGTCTCATTTCTGAATGCAAATTTAAAAATCCTTCTAAGGAAAGGTGTTTAAAATAGGAGTTAATTAGCTATTGAAAGTAAAGGGAAAAAATGGTAGATTTAAGTCTTGTTTCTCAGGTAGCAGAATTTAATAGTATAGGCCTGAAGTCTCTTTGTTTTTCCTTCTCTATATTACGAATTGAAACCAGAGAATATAAAAGTGGACAAAATGTTTTTGGTGGTAACTGGAGTCTCTGGGCTTGTCAAATTAGCATAGAGGTACCTCAAATTAAGGTCTTTAGAACTTTTCATATTACCTGGGTCCCCTAACCCTGAATTGCATTCCATATGTGAAAACACATTGCAGGCGAATTTGCAAAAAAGTTGAGAGAAATGACAATATGAAAAATAATTACTCAATAGCAATGTTAACCTTAGAGACCTCTGAATAACTAGTACAAAGAACAGTGCCTGGCACAGAATATGCTTTTAATAAACAGCGGTCAAACTTACGTACATTAAACTCCATATGCCTTAGGCCAAAAGAAAGAAGATAAAATAAACTTTCAATTCTATTCTTTTGAAAATCTATCACCCACTGAAGTCTGCCTTCTGTGGGCCTGTGCGACAGGTGTGGACCCCAGGGAGAGAAAGAAATGGGCCTCTCGGGAGCCCGCCCTGCTCGGCCTGAGCACCTCCAACCAGAAGACAACTAAGTCTGCCTTTCGGGAGCCTGCATGATCGGCGTGGACCCCAGGAAGAGAAACATGTGCTACCCCACCACCCCCTGTCCCGTACGCCTACCGGCACACGGGCTAAGAATCAAGGACAAAGCTCTGCCTCCCCGCACAAAGCAACCTGCTCGTTCGGAGGTCTGGCTAAATTGATAGCAACTAAGGTACATAAAACAACTAAATGCTAGTATTGTTTTGTTCATTTTGCAGGCCTGGGGCTGGCAGCCTGAGCATCTCTTTGGAAGATGACAGTATGCAATGTAGCAAAAATGGGGGATTCTCTTCTGTCTTGTCTTCGAGGCCCAATATTGTTCTCATTGTTTTGCTTTATTCTTATTAATTTTTTTGGCCTTATTTTATACTGTTTTTATTGGTTTTTTTTTTTTTTTTGGTTTGATTGTACTATACCTGTTGGAATGGTCAACTATTCTGAAAATAACAAGATATACTATAGTAGCTATTGTATTCATAGTATTTTTCTTTGAAGTTCTGTACCAGTTCTACTGCTTTGTTTTGATTGACTTCGTTCTGTTATGTTTGGTTGGATTTTACTATCTTTAAAATAAAAAAAAAAAAATCACCCATTGATTCTTTTTTTTTTTTTTTTTTGTACCGAGGATCGAACTACCAACTGAGCTAAATTCCTGGCTCCTCACCTATTGATTCTTTTACAACAATCACTTTTCCAAGGCATTCAGTTTGGGTGTTACCAAAACTGAAGCAACTATTCTTTCATAGTTACATCTGTGTTTAGGATCATACAAATTCTACTTTACCTGTTTAGTATTCTGCAATACCACAGAGAAGTAAAATAGAAAGTACAGTAATAATATCATTGCCTTGTTTTTACACAGCCCTTCATATTTCTGAGTCACATTCACGTATTTTACTTACCGTGATAAAAAGAGTGTGCCTGTTGCCATTTCTCAGATGAGAAAACTTAGGGATGGAGAGGTTAAATGGATTTTCACTACACAGCTAAATTTGCTTACAGATACAAGTTCCATGACTCCTGGGCTAGCACTCTACCAACTACATCACTGGAAAGAGTGCGTCTAGCACAGAGACGAAGCACTGGTCCCTGCGGTTACCTGACTCCTTGTGGGAAAGGCTGAGTGGAAGTGGAACTGTCCATGGTTGAAATCTATGCGTGATGGCAACGTGTGATCCCCGGATACCCTCCATCAAGAATATCCTCATTTTGAAAAGGTGACAGCTGAAAGCAATGTAAAATTTCCAGTCCAAATAGGATTATCCAGTATACTAATTCAACAAGAAGATACCTTTCACCTCTGACTTCTTTTAGTCTCATTTGTGATTCTTTACCAAATTCTGTCAGTTCTATCTTTAAAGTCTATCCAGAATTAAAACAAACATTTCTCAGTATTTTTCCCACTATCATCTTAGACTTAGTCACTATCATCTTTTGCTTAGACTAGTGTCATAACCTAACATTAGTCTCTCTCAATTTTTGCCTTGGCCTCTTCTAGTACACTCTCTCTTAGGAAACACTAGTTTCATGAAGGCAGATATTTTTGTGTTTTGTATCCCTAGAACTTATTAAAGTACTCAGTACATAGCAGTCACTCAAAAAATGTGTTTAATGAGTAAACATAGCAGCTAGAGTACCACATTCTCTTTAAAAGGTAAATGAGGTCATTTTACTACCTTGTTTGAAACCATGCCCATTCAATTCCTGCCCATCTAAATAAAAGTCAAAGCCAAAGTCATTAAAGTGGCCTCCAAGACTGAATAACCAAGCATCCAGGATGACTCCTTCTGTTCCCTCCTAGCCGCCCTCCATTCACTGCCGATCTCTCACTGTCCATCTGCCTGGAGGGCTCCTCCCTCACACGTGGGTCTTCCAGGTCTCTACCGAACAGCATTTCTTCAGGGAGGCACTCTTTGACCATTCCATGTAAAATAATTCCCTTACGCCCGTTATGCCTTGATTTTTGTACTGTCTCATTATTTTATTCACTATTATTCACTCATTATTATTTATCTCCTTTTCTCTCTTCTTGTGTGAACGGATGTTTTACATGGGCAGATACATTAGTTTGTCTACTTCATTAAGTGCTTACAACAGCATCTAGCAAGTGGCAGAACTCACAAATTTACTGAGGGAAAGCATAAATAAGAGGAGGCACTGTGGGGCAAACCTTTAACCCTGGTACTCCAGAGGCTGAGGCAGGAGGATTGCTGCAAGTTGCAGGCCAGCTTGGGCTACACACTGAGCTCAAGGCCAGCCTGGAACACATGGCAGGACCCTGTCTTCTCAGAAGTAAAATCGAGATGCAGTATAAATTGCTTGCTGAGTCTAATTTCATCAGAGCATAGGATATGGCACCATCAAGAAGCAATCAAGGGTATCTGCCTGATATTTCATCTACCCAAAAGTTCTCTCTCCCCAGGCAGTTCCATAAAATAGATTGTTACACAGCCCCCTTCTTTCCAGTACTGGGGATTAAACCCAGGGCTTTCACACTGAGCTATGAGCCCAGTCTTTTTTATTTTTTATTTTGAGACAACGTCTCACTAAGTCACTATGTTGTCTAGGCTGAGTTCAAACCTTCGATCATTCTGTCTCAGGCTCCTGAAGTGCTGAGATTATAGGTATGTGCCACCACAACCAGCCTCCTTTTGTTTTCTGATATACATTTAAAGTCTAAAAGATAAGATTATTTTAAATAACATAATCACGATATCACATTTTATCTAAAAAATTTAATAACATTTACTGGTAGCAATAAAAAAATCCACTTACTCGTCTGAATTTCCCTTTTGCCTTATAAGTTTGTTTATTTCCAACTTTTTTAGCTGGGACTGGAGCCCAGATAAAATCTATCCCTTTTTTGTCTTTGGTGACTATATCTACTAAATATCTTTACTTGTCACACTAAACCTAGCACCTTGTGTATGCTAGGCAAGCACTCCACCTTTGAGCTCTCCTTTCTGCCCTTCTCTTAGATATTTTTTAATCTATAGATTCTCTGTTTAAAAATTTTTGGTTTAAAAAACTGAGCTCTCTGTCTTAAAGAACTTCTCTGAGTTAGAACTATAGTTTAGTTTTAAACTTTTTCTTCCCTAAGACTAGTTGCGTAAGTGGCACTGTACCTCCCCACTGGAAGGTCCTTAGTGACTGAATAGAGCAGAATTTCTCCATTCAACAGCAGAATAAAATTTGACAAACAATAAAAGTCTGTCAGAAAGACTGTGCATGAAGTATACAACTGTAATCTACTACTTGAAAACTAAGTAATGTGTCAATAACATGATGTAGAACATTGTGTTGGTCAGCTTTTCTGTTGCTGGGACACAGCACCCAACACCTGACACTTGACCGAGCAGAGGTTTAATTTAGTTTAGCTTCTGGTTCAGGGAATTCAGAAAACGGTGGGCGGGTCCCAAGGCAGTAACATCACAGCACCAGTGAATGGTGGGGCAAAGCAGCTCAGTTCGAGCCAGCTAAAAAACAGAGCGTGGGAGCAGCACACAAGAGCAAAGGGTAAGGGACCTTACAATAGCCAAGGTCACACCTCCATGGCCCTCCAGACACAACCCAAAGGGTGAACCACCCTCCCATATGCAGACCCCAAGTTAATCAAGTGGACACAATCAACCACAAGTGTGAAGAAAAAATATGTCAAAATTGGAAAAATCTGAAGAAGTCAGATGCAGTAGTACCCATCACTCTGGGAGGCTGAGACAGGAGAGTCTCAAGTTCTAGTCCAGGCTGGGTGACTGAGTGATTTAGAGGAGCTCTGTCTCAAAATGAAAAATGGGCTGGAGACGTAGCTCAGCATGAAGGCCCTGGGTTCAATCTCCAGTATTCCCCTCCCCCCCAAAAAAGCCCTCCAGAATTAAAGTAACAGAATGTTGGAAAAAATTAGAATTAAATTTTTTTAAACTAGAAGAAACATATAATTAACTAAATACAAAAAAATAGTATCTTAAGGATGTCCATTGCCATTCCTATTCAATATAGTTCTGCAAACATTAGCCAGAGCAATTAGACAAGAGAAATTAATAAAAGGAATATGTATAGGAAAGGAAGAAGTTAAATGATCATTATTTGCTGATGACGATACTCTACATAGAAGACCCCAAAAACTCCACCAAAAGACTCCTAGAATTCATAACCAAATTTGGTAGTATAACAGGATACAAAATCACTAGTATTACTGGACATGAATAACAAACTCACTGAGAGAGAAATTAAGGAAACTACACCTTTCACAGTAGTATCAAGAAAAATCAAATACTTAGAAATTAATCTAACAGAGGAAGCGAAAGACTGTTACATTGAAAACTACAGTACTCTGAAAAAGGAGGTCAAAAAGGATATCAGATAAGCCGGGCGTGGTGGCGTACACCTTTAATCCCAGCACTAGGGAGGCTGAGGTAGGCGGAGCGTTGTGGGTTCGAGGCCCCCTTGGGCTACAACGCCAGCGCAAGGCCGGCCTGAGCTACATAGTGCGACCCTGCCTCAAAAAACCACGGCTGGGAGTTTGGCTCAGTGCCTTAAGCGCCTGCCCTGGCAGACGCAAGGCTGTGAGTTCAATCCCCGGTGCCGCAAAAAAAAAAAAAAAAAAAGGATATCAGATAATGAAAAGATATCCCATGTTCTTTTTTTTTTTTTTTTTGCGGCACCGGGGATTGCACTCACAACCTCACACCTGCCAGGGCAGGCGCTTAAGGTACTGAGCCAAACTTCCGGCCCTGGCTTTTTGAGGCAGGGTCGCACTATGTAGCTCAGGTCGGCCTTGTGCTCGCATTGTAGCCCAAGCTGGCCTCGAACTCACAACGCTCTGCCTACCTCAGCCTCCCGAGTGCTGGGGTTAAAGGCGTGCACCACCAAGCCCGGCAGATATCCCATGTTCTTGAAGAGGCAGAACCAATGTAGAGAAAATGGCCATACTCCCAAAATGGTTACACAGATTTAATGCAATCTCGATGAAAATACCAACAGCATACCTCACAGAACTAGAGAAAACAATCCTAAAATTCATATGGAACCAGAAGACACCCAGAATAGCAAAAGCAATTCTGGGCAAGAAAGCCAAGGCAGAGGGCATCATAATCCCTGACTTGGAGCTATACTGGAATGCTACCATGAAAAAAACAGCACGGTACTGGCAAAAAACAGACCCAAAGATCAATGGAATAGATTAGAAGATGCAGAAGCAACGCCAAGCACACCAGCTATCTTATCTTTGACAAAGGGGCCAAATACCTTCACAGGAAAAAAGATAGCATCTTTCATAAATGGTGCTGGGAAAACTGGCTTTCCATGTGCTGAAAATTGAACTTTCACTCATATTTCTCATCAAGCACTAAACTAACATCGAAATGGATCAAAGATCTAAATATAAAAACAGAAACAATCTGCTGAAAGACAGAATAGGTAAAACTCTAGAAGATATAGGAGTAGGCAAACACTTCGTAAACAAAACCCTAACTGCATAGGAAATATTACAAAGAATCAACAATAGGGATCACATCAAATCAAAAAGCTTTTGCACATCAAAAGAAACCACCAACAGAGTGAAGAGAGATCTCAGAATGGGAAAATATTTTTACCATTGTTGATTGGTGTGTAAACTGGTAAACTACTATGGAAATCAGTAAGGAGATTCCTCAAAAAACTAAAGCTGGAGGTTTCATTTGAACCAGTTGTTACTCCTGTAGGTATTTTTGCAAAAGAGGTAAAGCAGTGACATATGCATACCCCTGTTTATTGCAGCATAGCTTACAATAGCTAAATCTCGTTGTTTTTTTTTTTTTTTGGTACCGGGAATCAAACTCATGACCTCGCACTTGCTAAGCAGGCACTGTGCCACTGAGCTATATCCCTGGTCCCCAATAGCTAAATCTTGAAAACAGAATGGACAAAGAAAATGTGGTATTAAACACAATGGAGTATTACTCTGCATACAGAATAAACTTGCACATTTGTAGGAAAATGGATGCACTTGAGAACATAATCTGAAGTGAAATAAATCAGACATAGAAATGTAAATATCACACGATTTCTCTTGTGTGAGAAACTCAAAGGGTAAATAAGGAGCAGAATGGAGGAGAGATACTGGGAAGAAGAAAGAAAATGTTCAAATTGGAAAAGCAAGAAGGTAGTGGGGAGAGGGAAGAGAAGGAAGAGAAAAGGAAAAAATGGAAAGAAGAAAATGGAAACAAGCTTGTGTTAATGGGGAAGGAAAGAACAGTTGAAGGAAGAGGAGAGGAATGGGAAAAAATTTAAAATATGTTACATATAGGTACAAATTCCTGATGATAAAGATGATATATGATAAATATATACTAATAAAAAAAGTGTCTTAAGAGAAACATCATGATGAAAGAGGAAAGCGAAAGTATCAAGACAGAGTTTACGAGAGAAAGAAACAAATACTGAAGACAGCCAAAGAAAATCTAGCCTATGGATAAAATGAACACCTGAAATAAGAAAACAAAAGGGATAATGGAACAAATACAAAAACTGCATTTTAAGAAAACTCTCATACACAAAGAAGATTTAAAAGTATACACTGTAAGGCAATTATACCATGTTGGTTTGAATACTGATCCAGAATGACCAAAAGACTTACTCTGCTAAAGTCACTTTCAGGAAAAACGGAATTTTTCTGTATCTAGGCAAAAAGAATAAATGACTTACGAAGTAAAGAAAATTAGATTATTATCAGATTTTGACAGCAAAGAAAATGAAGCAACATTTCAAAAACAGCCAAGGACAGAAAATATGAGGCAAGGATTTTATTAGCAAAACCAAGTTTCCAGGATAAAGGGTACAAACTGTAACCAACATGAATAGTGGCCCTAGCAGCCCTTCCTGAGAAAACCACTATAAAACAAGCTTCAGAAAATCAAATCAACTGAAAAAACATCCAAATAGGATTGGTAGCAGGAATTAAATATATGCAGCCATGAGCTGCTTAATGATACTTTGGTCAGTGATGGACTACAGATGACACTGGTTTCATAAAGTTATACTGGAGCTGAAGGACTCCCGTTACTTATCGATGGGTGCCGCAGCTCTCTGAAGGCAGCAGCACCACAGGTTATTCACATGACGATGATTCTGAATGACTATGCAACTGTTTTATGTGTTTGCAATTATGCCTGTGCAATGGAGTCGGAAGAAAAACTCTATAGACCCTGAAGCTTGGTGGTGCTTTCTTGGCTGATGACCAAGCTGACTGGTGGAGAGGGTGTCATTTTCTGATTCCACAGGAGAAGGGGAGCTGCAGATCCAGGCCATTCCTAGCCTTGTCCTATGCATCTCTTCATTTAGCTGTTCCTGAGTTGGATCTTTATAATGAAACTGCAATTGTGCTACACTTCCTTGAGTTTGAAGAGTGGTTCCAGAAAACTACTGAAAATGAGAGGATGCTGGTAACCTCTGGATTTGACAAGAAGTGGCCTGGGGGCTCTTAACGCTAAGGGGGAGGCAATATGTGGATGGCTGAGCCTCTACACCAGAAGAGCCTGGTGCTAATTCTTGTTGATTGCTTCTAGAATTGAACTGCAGTAGGAACAAAACTAAGGGAAAGAGTAATGATCAAAAAAAAGCAGAGCAAACAAACATACATTGTATATGGTATGTAATGCTAGCACCCAGAGGACAAGAATAGCGTTGTGTGGGCTTTTAAAACTACAAAAATAGGCCGGGCGTGGTGGTGCACGCCTTTAATCCCAGCACTCAGGAGGCTGAGGTAGGAGGAGCGCTGTGATTTCGAGGCCAGCTTGGGCTACACAGTGCAACCCTGCCTCAAAAAACCAGGGCCAGGAGTTTGGCTCAGTGACTTAAGCACCTGTCTGGCAGATGTGAGGTTATGAGCTCAAACCCCGGTGGCCAGGGTGGGGTGGGGGGGAACAACTACAAAAATAACAGGAATGAGTTTTTTTGTTTTGCTCCTACATACAAAGGATCACAGGGTTCCAAAATTTTAGGGTTACCATTCAAATTCAAGACCCCATCTAATAGTCCACTGGATGTACAACTTCCTATTTTATGAAAGGAAAAAAAAAGGAAAAGAAAGGAATGAACAAGTTGTGAACAGAATATCCTAGATTTATTAGGAAGAGGTTAAACTTAGGTTTGCCTTATAAAATATATGAAGCTTTCTAAATAATCAAATTTTATCAAAAATATTTATGATGCTTCAGTTATAGTCTAAAGTGATTATAAAGTTTAATTTGGTAGATTCAGATTAAAGATCACATTTTAAAGTCTTAAATACTTCTAAAACTAAAAGTGGTGAATAAGTAAGACAACTAATTTTTAAACTTTATAAAAGTTCAAAATTTTGCAAAGGAAAAACTCGTTCATTTCTAAATATCTAATAAATACATAGTCACTTGCTAGGCAAAAGGAACAGAGTGAGGTATGAAGATCACTGGTGTGAAGGAACACATTGTAGGGTGAGAAATACACACTGCCAAGTAATTACAAAACAAGGTAAACATTATAATCCCAGGGAAAGTAACACAGAATCACATTTCAAACCAATCAACTGAGTCAAAGTCAAAGAGGTAGGGAAGGAAGGAAAAAAGGTTCAAAGTCTTGATAAGTAGAATTTCTGCCAGATAGAACTGGAGAGGGAGACTGGCAAATGAAAAGACATTAAAAGTAAAAAAGAACACGGTGCATTCTGGCAGAGAGGAAGATAAAGATAAAAATGTCAGCTGAAAAATAAAACTAAAGAGAAGATAATGGTAATTCATTCATATTCACGTAATGTTTTCAATAAAACAAGCAAAAAGAGATGAATGAGTCTTAAAATCTCTATCATAAAGAATGATCGCTTTTTATTTCTTGGGATTATTTTTACTATACTAAAATGAATTGGCTGGGAGGGACTGAGAACTACAATCTTACTTCAGTTTAGTACTTGTAGCAACTTAAGTTTTAAAAATAAACCTCACATTATGGCTTGTGTTTAGATGTCCCACTAAAGCATCATGTGGTCATAGGTGGGGCTTTTTCAGAGGGGGCTGGATCTAAGGTGATAACGCTGGGGTCAAGGCTGTATGAATACTAAATTAGTCCACTGATTGGTTTCTGCTTAGTTCTCTGTGTGAAGCTACACACCCTAAGGGCAGGAAGTCTAGATAGAATAGGAGACAGAAAAAAAGCTGCTATTGTCACTTTCCGCTTGCTGACACGTTGTCTTCTACCTGCCATAAAGTGTTTCTCTTCTGCAAGGCCCCTCTGCCATGCCACCCTGCCATGGAGCCAGCCAACTATGAACCGAAATGTCTAGAAACTGTGAACCAAATAAACCTTTCCTCCTTGAGCTTAGGGCATCAGTTATTCCGTCTCAGCAATGAGAAAAGTAACTCTGACACCTAATATTTTACCTTTGTAATGAAGTCCACTTGGTAGCAATGGTGTATAAGCACCTGAGAATCAAACACTAAAATAATCTCATTATAAACAGGTATTTTCCCTGATTGATGTGTTTTGAAATTTTGTGGTTTTTTTCCTCTTTGAAATAAAATGAATTTAAGAAAAAAGAAAAAGAAACAGGTATTCTACCTACATTGATGCTGGGAATGAAAACACTGATAACTTCTGGAGAGGAATCTGGCAATATCTAACAAAAATATGTATGTACTTTTAACCCCATATTCTCAATACAAAAATATGCAGTAACAAGGTTTTTCATTGAAAGATTGTTTTTAACTGTGTATTTCTTGCAACAAGTCTCCCCCCACCCACATAAGAGTGATACAATAAACTACTGCACATTCATGTAATAGAGAACACTGCAACCATGAAAAATAAGAAGGAACTCTATGAAATGTTATAGAATGACTTCTAAAATGTACTTAACTGAAGAAAAAGTGCAAAGAGAACCTGTAATGTGCTGCCTTTCATGAAATGCAGACACAATATACAATTGGCTGCCAATCTGTATTAAAAGAAAAGCACAAATGTGAGCCAGACAGTATAGGTTGCAGGTGGGAAGAAATAAAGTATGAAAGAATCAGAAAAGAGGCAGATGAAGGATAAAGCGGGGGATGACGCTTCTGAGTAAGCTTTTCTGCATAGTCGTGATTGTTCGAACCATATGAATCTTTTTATACTAAAAATAAAGCAGTGAGGGGAAGAAACTAACTTAAGACATAATACTTTGACAAGACACTCAAAGGGTAAAGACAAAAGAACTGTCAGAAAGAACAGAAATATTGAACTCTACTTAGTAAATTTGTTTTTCATAGCGTGTGTATTATCTACTATTGCATGACCAATGACTCCAGAACATAGCACCTTAAAAGCACACTTGTGCTTGATATCTCATGGTTTTGGAGGGTAGCAATCCAGGCAGGGCTTGGCTTTTGACTCAATGTCTCTCACAGGGCGGCAATGAAGGTGCAGGCCAGGGCGGTCGCATCTCAACTGTCCCCTAGCAGGCACTCCTGTGGCTATGGCAGCCCTTAGAAAGTTAGTTCTTTGCCGTGTGGGGCTCTCCGCAGGGCTACGCAAAAGCTGTATCCATCCTCTAGGCTGCTTCCTCCAGGGCAAGAGAGCACAGTGTCTGGGAAGCAAACTTTGGAAGTGACATACCACCACTTCTGTCCTATTTTATCCATCACAAGAAAGTCACTAGATTCTGCCCACATTCAAGCAAGAGGGATTACAAAGCAGCACGAATATCCGGAGGCAGGGACCAGCAGGGGCAATTTTAGAGGTGGCCCACCTCAGTCCCTCCTCTGGCGACTAATGATTCAAGTTCCTCCCACATGCAAGTCATACGTGCCCTTTCCCAAGGATGCTTCTGCAACGCTGAGATTATTTTATGCTTATTTTATCTTTGAGCAAAAAGTGTGGTCTCATTATTGCCCCAGGGGCTTGCATATACAGACAGATAAATGGAGAAATAGATAAAAATCTATATATGTATATATACATGAGTATTACTTTTCTTTCTCTTTTTTTTTTTTTTTTTTTTTGGAGCAGGGTCTCATTACATTGCCCAGACTGGGATGAAACCTTCCAGATAAAGAAAGCCTCTGGCCTCAGCTTCCTGAGTAGCTGGGATTACAAGCAAGTGCTACTGCGCAGGGCCAGAAAAAATAATTTTAAAGTAAATGGGGCCAACATCTCCTTAAGCAGGTGATCAAAGTTAGTATCACCAGTGACAAGACATATTATAATCTTGATCCAATGCCTGAGAAGACATTAAAAATGCATTAATCATGAGGAAACATCAGTTGACCCTTCCCTGAAAGGCATTTTACAAAATACCATCCAATACTCTTAAAACTGTCATCGTAAAAGTTTTAAGGACAGAACAATTGTTCCAGAAAGGAGACTAAGAAAACATAACTCATATTTAGGTACAAGGTGGGATACCGAATTGGACCTTTTCAGAAAAACAACAGGATTTCCTCAAACATGAACATTTTAAATAACAAGAGGAAAATCACCAAAAATTAAGAAGTAGATACAGTACTATTAATAATCTATAGAACCTATTTAAATGCTGCCAATTAAGTCGCTAATGTCTAAGAATTTCAGCTTCTTTGCTCCCATTATCTGTGCTTTGAAGAAAACTTCAAGAACAAAGCCAAAAATGGCTTTGTAGATGGAAGTTGAGTGCTCTTTCTACTCAGAGATAAATGTATAGTTTTTGTTTAAAAGGGTAAGTCGAAGTCATTAAATAAGTTTAATTAGCAACAGTGTTATAATGCATTTAATTAAAAACTTTAAATATTAACCTTTTTAATAGTATGGCAAGTATACAAATGGTAACAAAATTATCACAAAATTTACTGTATAGAAACTGAAATAATCAAATGAATAAAAAGATTAACTAAAATACTGAAAAACACAAAGTTATTATTGCACAGATACGATCAACTTCATGGCAACTCAATCCACCTCAAATCATAGGGCATTTTTACCAATAATGAATAGAGGCTGGGGACAATTTACAAGCATTTTGTCTTCAGCGAGGCAATGTTGTAAGCAGAAAAAGGGATACAAAGGAGGAAGAACAGAAGGTTATGTTGGTGAAGGGGGAAGAGAAAAAGAGCAATGAGAGAAAAGTAGAAAGGAAGGAAGAAGCAAAGCATACAGGTAAACCACCTTTGGCTCCTGAGTGTGCTCCACAACACAGTTTACTGCCTGCCTCTGGACGTTATCAGGAGCCTCCTAGGCTACAGGAACCTCATTCTCTTCAAGTGAGTAAAATACATCAGAAAGACTCCATGGAGAAAGCTAAATCCAGGAGCTCAGCAGCAATCTTATGGATGCCAAAGTCCTGTGTTAACTGAAATTTCATTATGTTCACCAGAAAAGACAAACATCGTGTTTTTAATTTTTTGGATGGGCTTACACATATTCTCTGAAAAGGGTTCTTTCCATTTTTTGTCACTGCTTACAGGAAAATTAAATAGAGTAATGGAGAGAGAGAGAAAGAGAGAGAGGAAGACAGCACACTAGCTCTAGGACCAGTCTTGGAAGGGCGACTTCCTCTCTCCTGGAGAAAATTCAGGCACGTTTGTATACATTCTCTGCATTTATGTCAGGAATACCCCAGCATGAAGAGAAAGACCATGTTTTTCTTCTACTGCCAGATTATGGAGCTAGAGAATAGTCTCGAGTCCCTGCAAATGCTTGATAATTCAATACCTTCAAGAATTAGACTTGGGGCCAGGATGTAGCTCAGGGCTAGAGTGTGGGAGCCCAGAGTTACACGCGAGTGCCATGTGCGTGTATATGCATAGACGAAAAGATGCAAAAACAAAGAAGGTTCTGAGAAAAAATGAGCACAGTCTTGACAGTTTCTAAAAATTAAAAATAATACCTTTGCAAAAAAAAAAAAAAACAACAAACTGAAAGTATTCTCAGCAAAGAGGCATACCAAATACCATAGCTGGTAGCCAAAATGACATAATTAGTTGACTTATACAGCTTCTCATATTAAAATGGTAAATGACTTCTACAGAGTGCATCAAAATATGTATACACATTTCAGCAGTCTGTCATACTAACAAATGTCTAGAAGATAATGGCCACCACCTTGGGTACCTCCTGTAATTGTAGATGCCAAAGGTAACTTGGCAAGCTTTTCTTTTCATGATGTATACATTTTTTGGTGGAATCTATTTCATAGGTGCATAGATTACCTCAGACAAGGTATCTGCATCAAGGTTATTTACAGTTTAAAGAACAACTGCTTTTTACAGTCATTATGTTTTGTATTGTCTTTTAAAAAGCAATGGCTATTAGATGGAAATAGATTCAACAATGTAAAAAAAATGTCAGTAAAGTCTCTTCCCAATTCTTACCACTGGAAAATGTATAAAAGGAGAAAAAGTCAACATATTCTACTTAGTTTGGTAAAATGATTGGAGTTTACTTATGAAGAAATCCAGTCATCATTCATGTTTAGAAGACATGGATTCATGTCTAAAGCCAATTTTATATTTCACTCAAAATGTCCCAATCTGTCAAGCAGCATTCTACTTTTTGGCCACAGCAGCCTCACCACTATCCAAATATGACTGAACAGTTACTCGAAAACAGCAATAGCTACAACGACAAATTGCAGAATTTTGTCTACTGTTGTGATTCATTTGATAAACTTCATATACTTTAAAAAGTTCAATGATGATTCAGGAAAGAGTAATTTGAATTTTCCTGGTCTCTACGAGAGATTTTTAATATTATGCCGAATAGTAGATGAGGTCAGTACATTTGAAATGGGCTTGAGCAATGTGGGAATATTGCCAGCAAAAAGACTGTTGAAGCACAGCAGTTGATTATGAACTGAAATCATCTGTGAGATGCAGTTTTTTAGGGGAAGCTTTACTTAAAATAAATTATTCTTAATCTATATGAAAACATTCAGCTGAATTCTTTTGCCTAATTTCAAATTGTATTTTATTATTTAAACTATCCTAGAGTGCATTGTATGGGTGATGTGACATTTCACTGTGGAATTAAGTGGTAACTCTTGACAAAGCAGTCATTATTATGAGATAATTGACCTTCTTTGAGAGTTAAGCATCCCAAGGCAAAGTTGAGTGTACTTAATCCTGGCAGGTTAATTATCTAGTGATTAGGGAGCCTTGAAAGGTATTACTCTTAGGAACCATTTCCAAAATAGCACTATTCAAAAACTTCTTAATTTAATAAGAATGAAAAACAAGAAGAATAATCAAGTTCTTTAGTCATGTATTGCTAGATAATGACTACAAAAGAGCTAGCATTAGCAGGCATCAATAGATATAATTTATAATTGCCTGCATGTAGAATGTCCTTTATTAAGCTGATTTGATGTGAGTTTAGCTAACAAATGGTTGTTGCTGAAGGGAAATGTTTTAAAGCTTGAAGATGTCAGAAACAAATTAAAAATACAATATAAGATTTAAAGAGCTTATATACTAGAGAAATTGCAAAACTATTTTAACATGGCTAATCAATCAGGTCATATGTTTAATTTATAAGCACAAAATGCGATAGAAGAAGATTACCCAAGATTTTTAACTGAGGAAGCAGAAATTTGTCTGTATGCATTTCTGTATCACAGTTAAATATAAACTATGCAAAGCTCACTAGTAGAGCACTTGCCTAGGATGTACAAGGCCCTGGGTCTGACCCCTAGCACTGTGCCTCCTCCCCAAAGTCAACCACATAAATAAAACCCATAATAAGATGAAATTTCAGGCCTATTAGGATTGTTATTAAAAAAATGAAAAAGAACAAGTGTTGGCTAAGACTTGGAGACATTAGAGCCCTCATGTATTGCTGGTGGGGATGTAAAATGGTACAGCAGGTTGCTATGGAAAACAGATTAGGCATTCCACAAAAAGTTGAACATAGAATTATTACCACACGGTCCAGCAATTTCACTTTTAGGTCTACACCTCAAAATACTCAAGGCAGGGATTCAGAAAGAACAATGTTCCTGGCAGCATTATTCACAATAGCTAACAATGCCCAAACCACATGTCCATCAACAGATAAATGGATAAAATCAAACTTCATGTGTACAATGAATTATTCAATCTTAGAAAAGAGGAACCTCTGACACATGCTGTAACATCAGTGAAATAAGTTAGATACTTCACATAACTATTGTAAGAACTTATTTGTATGAGGTACCTTGAACAGGCAAATTCAGAGACAGTAAAGCAGTGATTGATTACCAAAGGCTGTGAGAGTGAGGAAGGGGAAAAGGGAGATTATTATTTAATGGGTACAGAGCTTCTGCTTAGGATGACGGCAAAGTTCTAGAGATGGAGGGTGATGAACGTTGTGTAATACTGTGAAGGTACATAAATGCCATTGAATGTATGTTGCCCTGGTTGAAATGGTCAATTTAGTTAAGCAATTTTTTATTATAATAAAAAAAGTAAGCAATATTGTTTAGTAATTATACTTAGTTCGTATCACACTAATATAGCAATGGCACTCCTGTGGAGACTTCTATTTTTTCTCATGATGTCTGGAGCAAGTATTTTCAGATATTCCTTGGAGATGGATACCTTTTTTTTTCTAGGCAAGTTAAACAGAATAAAGGAGCAGTGGGGTGAAAAACAGGATAAGCCGAACTTTAAGGGAAGGACAAATGAGCCAGTACCAGTGATGGTGAATCTATGCGTGTGAGCCGCAGTGGGCTGTTTGTATCATTGAAAGCTCTAAAAGGTTCGCCATCACTGTAATAGAGGAACAAGATGAACACTACTAATATTATCAATGCTTCCTAACAAAAACAGACCATTTTCTGTGAGCTCAGCTGAAACTTTACGTGCATTAGAGATATAGACACAGAATTGCCGTGTACATTAAATGATGGCTTTTGTGAATATCCTTTGTAAATGATACAGTATGATAAGTTTTACTTGTCTGTCAAGACTAGAATCCACGATTATCAACGTATTTCTCCTCTGGTCACTACAGTAGTCAAAAACTATGAAGTTGGTATTACTTCTAACAATTTTTTGGGGGGAGGGTACTTATTTAAATGGTTCTATACTACTTTTTTTTTTTTTGTACCAGGAATCAAACTCAGGACCTTGCCTTTGCCAGGCAGATGCTTGTCCACTGAGCTATATCCCTGATCCTTAAATCATTCTAGAAATCAGTATGAAGATTCTTCACAAAACTAAAAATAGAAATTTCATGCAACCAGTTATTCTCCTTCTGGGTATCTTCCTGAAAGAGTTAAACACTTTAATTAGACTGACACATGCATACTGATGTTTTTAGCAGCACAATACATAATAGCTAAATCCTGGAAGTGACCTGTATGTCCATCAATAGCTGGATGGTGTACTGGGTATGCTATGTCCCCCCAAGTCCTCATATACTTTTGATGGGGCTAAGTCTGGCACTTGCTTGTGTTCGGTTTGTTGTCTAGTGCCGGGATTGGTGATGTGAGTGCTGCACCTGCCCAGGGATGGAGCTGAGATACAGTGTAAGGGAAGGCGGGTCTTCCTCTTGCATTTCCACGCTTCCGCCCCCCGCCCCTCGCCAGTGCACCTTGCTGCTTGTGGCCGCCATGAACAGCAGCCCCGCCACCCCATGCTAACTTGGAGCCAACTAAGTGTGGACTGAAACTCCTGAGAAACTGTAAGAATAAACCTTTCCTTCCCTAATTTTGGGCGTGAGGTATTTTGTCTCGGCAATGAGCGAAAAGTAACTAAGACAGATGGATAAAGAAGATGTGGTGTTTATTCACAATGGAGCATTAGTCTGCCATAAAGGATGCATTTGAGTCATCTGTAAGAAAATGGATGCATGTTGAGACTATAATGTTAAGTGAAATAAATCAGACACACAAGCTTGAAAATCACATGTTTTCTCTCATATGAGAAACCTAAAGTATAAATAAAGAGCAAAATAGAGATAATAGGAAATATGAAGATAGATCTTTTGCAGAAGGGACAGGGACCAAGAGAAGGAGGGCAGGGAAGGGAAGGGAATGAAAAAAGAATTAGCTAACACCCCATGTAGAATGTAAATATGTACCACAAGCCTGTACTAATAAAATAAAAATAAGGAATCAAAGTATTCTTCTTAACAGCTTCTTCTTACAGAGATATAATGGACATATAGTAATATGTACCAATGAAAAGTATATAATTAGCTAAGTTCTAACCCAGGTACCTAGATCTGCAGCCATATCCACGACTAAGACGAGAGATACATCCAGCACTCCTGTGAGTTCCCTCACCGCACGCCATCACATGCAGGCAACTATGGGTCTGCTGTGTGTCATTATTGTCTGCAATTTCTAGGATGTAATGAATGGAATTCTACAGAATATACTTTTGTCTGGTATCTTTCATAGAGCATAAATATTCTGAGATTCATTCATGGTGTCATTTACTTCTTATCAATGCCTTCTTTTATACTTAAATACTATTGCAGCCTGTGGGCAAATCACAATTGGTTTACACGGTCACCTGGTGATGGACATGTGGATTATTTCTAGACTTTGGCTATTACAAATAAAGCTGTTATGAACATTTGTACATATCTTTATATGAATACATGCTTTCATTTCTCTTAGGTGAATACTAGGAGTGGGATATGTACATCACGAACTGGGTAGATAGGTAGCTTTATAAGACAGAGGAAAACCATCTTCAAAGTAGTTGCACAATTTTACTTTTGTACCAGAAGTAAATGGCAGTTCTTGCCAATATTTGGTATGGTTACAAATTTTAATCCCAGACATTCTAATACTGGTGCAGTAGTATGTTATATGAATTGAAGTTGGCTTTTCAATGGGTAACCAATTGTTCCAGCACAATTTGTTTAAAATACTACTATCTTCATTATCCATGAAAATTGCTTTGGAAATTTTCTTGAAAAACCAACTGCAGGTCTATTTCTGGACTCCTTCTTTTCATTGGACTTCTCTGAACATTTACCTGAATGCCACATTATCTAGATTACTATAACTCTTTTTATTTTATTTTATTTTATTTTATTTTTGCATTACTGCAGACTGAACCCAGGGATTTCATATTGGGCTACAACCCTAAATCTTTTTAAAATTTTTTACTGTGGGACAAGTTCATGCTATGTAGCTAAGTTACCCAGGTTTGGCTTGAACTTGTGATTCTCCTGCTTCAGCCTCCCGGAGTGCTGAGATTATAGGTATGCATCATGTATGGCTCCTGTTGGGATTCTGATTGGATAATTTGGAATCTATAGATTGCTCTAAAGAGAACTAATAACAATACTGACTCTTTAGATTAATCTGTGTATCTCTCACTTAGATCTCAGTATACTCTTAAATTATATTTCCCCAAATATGAGAGAAAGTAGTACATGGTAACAATCATGTCAGGGGAACTTGTTTTCAAGTTGATATGATTACTGTTCACTTGAATTCATTTCAACAGATATTTATGGGCTCCTATGATGGCAAACCAATGAGCAGTAAAAATACGGTACATTTAGAAGATCTGTCATGATATGGATTACAGAATAATGAAGATTGGCTACAGGCAATTACAGCATTTGGTATTTATTGAACTAGTCTCAAAAAGTCTACTGATGAATAAATTCAAGTGGCAAATCCTAGTGCTTACCCTGAGCTTTGCTCAAGTAAACTATCAGGAGTGATATAAAGCTATATTTGCATATAATAGAAAGACAAATAATGTAACATCTTAATAAATATCAAGTAAGTTGAGTACTGGAATCAGATTTTAAAATGTTAATAGGCTGGAAATATCAGTTGAAGTTATGAAATTTAATAAGGATAATAAAAATTAAACATTTTATACAAAAAGTAAGTAGATTAATTTTACCTCTTTAAACACTTTGGTCTTTTTCTCCAATGCTACAGTAATAATAAATCATCTTCAGTTCTCCAGGAAAAAAAAGAGACATTTTATTTCTAAAATGTGGTAAGAGTTTAAAAAATATTTCTCAGGGAAAAATAATACATGTATACATATACATAATTAAACCATAATATCAGGAAGCAGGTAAGTGATCATCTGGGAATGACGAACTGGGAAGGAAGTTTTAAGAAGGAATAAAGAATGTGCACCTGGCTGGGTGTGGTGGCACACACCTGTAATCCAGTCCTCTAGAGGCTGAGGCAGGAGGATTGCTGTAGGTTCAAGGTCAGCCAGGGCTACACAGTGAGTTCAAGACCAGTCTGAACTACACAGTGAGATCCTGTCTCAAAAAATTGAAAGAAAACAAACAAACAAACAAAAAGAATGTGCACCCGGGGTCCCAGCTATTTTGGAGTTCGATCACTTCAACTCAGGAGGTGAAGGCTAGTCTGGGCAAATAATGAGATCTCATTCCAAAAACAGGAGGGAAGCAGGAATAAGGAAAATTTGGGAGAGAGAGATATCTTCATTATATTGATTGTGGTGTGTATTTATAAGATACACTTTACTTACTTATACACTAAATATGTGTGCATTTCATTGTCAACTATACAAAACAGAGCTGTATTTTAAAATCATATATGTATTGATCATGGAAAATCACATAACCACTTTGACTAATTCAAGGTTGATTATTAAAAAGTTAAACACAGATGTATGCCTGTAATCCCAGCTACTTGGGAAGGTGAAGCAGGAGATCACAATTGAGATCGGCCTGGGCAAATTAACAAGACCCTGTCTCAAAATAAAAAGGGCTAAAGAAGTAGCTCAGTGGTATGGTACCCCTGGGCCTGATCCCCTATTTCTCCAAACCAATCAATTTGATTTGTTTCCACCTCTGGCTACAGTGAATAATGATGTTATCAACACTGGTACACAAGAACCCAGGTTCCTGCTCTCGATCTATATTTAAAAGTAGATTTGCAGGATCATATGGTGGCAAACCACACCTGACTGTTTTGTGCTGCAGGGCCATCACTTTACATTCGCACCAGCAATATGCAGGGCTGCAATTTCATCATCAACTGATTGGGAGGGAACTGGTGTCCAATTTTGCTTTGATCTGTATTTTTCTAATGATTAGTGATGTCCCAAATCTTCTCATGCATCTATTGGACGTTTCTGAAGAAATGTTTATGTAAATCCTTCATCCATTTTATAACGTGGGTGTTGGTTTTCGCGTTGTTGTTAATAAGGTATATAGTCTGAATACTACTAGTTTCTTGGATATAGGATTTCTAAATATTATCTCCATTTTGTAAGCTGTCTTTCACATTTGATAGTATTAATTCATAAAGTTTTAAACTTTGATTACATGCATTTTATTTATTTCTTTATTATTGTTATCTTTGGTATGCTTTGGAGTTTTTTTTTTTTTTTTTAAAACGAAGACCACTATGATATCACCAGCATTTTAGGGAAATGAAAATTTTCCTGGGGCCTATTCTTTTTTACACTCCTAGCTTTCTGCCAAACCTGTAGCATCATTCCCTAACTCTATAAATATACTCTATGATTTATGCATCTTTTACAAATAAGAGCTTTTACTAAAGAGTTTTCCAGGTTCTCTGCAATATTTTTGTTTGTTTGTGTTTTGAAAGGATCCTCCCCATTTTCTTTCTATTTAAGGTCATTTGAGACTATAAAGTCCCAATTGCATTTCTGATAGTACTCATTCCTCTAAATCTGTATTTACTTCTAAAGTCTCATTCTTTGGAATTATATTTATCTTTTAAAATGTTTTTGAATTTGTCTTCTTAAAGTCTTGATCACATATTTATGTGCTGCCAGCCTAATCTTTCCTGACTTTAAAGGATGAGTGTCAATTTGTTCCCAATGACACTCATTCTTTATTTCTGACACTTCTTCCCTCAGACTGCTGTAGTGATGCTATATATCTTCTGCGTTATTCATATGGCTAACAGCACATTTCTGAGTCACTTCGTTGGTTCTTGATAATAAGAAAACTCTGAAAGGTAGATTTTAGTCAAATGAGACTTTAAGCAGTTAGCTAGCAGTTCAAGGCTTTTACCAGTATTTCTTGCCATTATGTCAGTTTGTAAAGAATATAGCATTTACTTCCAATGGATATTGCCTTTGCAGAGGCTGAGATCATGATATTCTTTCTATAAATCAGTCCTTTAATCTTCATCCAGGTAAGCTCACATTTATTTCCAGGTCAATTTTTATATTATTCTAGGGAGAGTGCACACTTAAGTTATTGAGTTATAAAGATCAATGAATATACATAAACAATATTAGAATCACAGAATTAAAATCAGAATGGATTCCTGGAAGATTAATATAACATGCACACTTTATACATAAAATTCCCAAGATTTACAATGGTTTAGGGATATGGTCAAGATCGTATGGAGACACTGAAGACATTTTTTTTTCTTTTCTTATTTCATAGATTTATAAAGCCTGCAGTTTGATCATGAGCTATACAGAGCAAATATGCACTTGCGTGTATGTTTAATTTAGAATGGAAGAAAATCTATTCTTCTTTTTGTTACTCTTGGTACCAGGGATTGAACTAATGAACTCGTGCTTGCCAAGCAGGCGCCTGCACCGCTGAGCTAAACCCCTGGCTCCTGAAAAATCTATTCTTGTAAAGAGAAAAAGCTGTAATTCTTCAAAAGAAATTCTGTTGTATCATCTTCAATTGTGAAATGCAAACAGTGGCAAAAATGATGTCATCAGTAAAAAAGTTAAGTATAAATTTTATAAATATTTGCTCAAGATGTATTACATAAAATTACAGACTCAAGACTTTGAAGAATTAAAATAAGTGATAAAATGAAGTCTTTTATCTTGGTTTTGACCACAGTGGCAGGTCAACGATGTATCTGCAAAACTCATAGATAAACTACTGTAGAAAGGATGAATTTTACTATATGCAAATCAAATCTCAATTATCTAACCTTCTAAAAAATAAATATTTTACTAAGAGGTTAGTACATACTGAAGGAAAATCTACATATACTGAGCCAGAGCAGTCTATATTGTGGCAATTTTATGTAATTCTTGAGGCTATTCACACAAAATTTAGAAAATTCATTCACCTATTTGTAGACACATATGCAGATCAGAAAAAGAAAAACTAGGTAGTTCTTTTTTTTAAAAAAGGTAACTCACCGTTTCATTTCCAAAAAGTATGTCAACATAAGGCATAACTTTCATCAATGGCTCCTTGTAGAACTGGCTAATAAATGGTGCAGACAGATTCAAAGTGAAAATCCTGTTGTTTTCAGAAGCATACTGAGCCACTTTTAATATTGACTCTGGGGAAACCGTAAGAAAAAAACCCTGGATTAAAAAAAAAAAAAAAAAAAAAAAAAAAAAAAAAAAAAAAAAAAAAAAAAAAAAAAAAAAAAAAAAAAAAAAAAAAAAAAAAAAAAAAAAAAAAAAAAAAAAAAAAAGAAGCTTATATACAAAATATAAAAGCCTATCTAAGATACAATTATAAGAAGCAAGGCAGAAAATGACTGTATTTAACTAGAAAAAAAGTTAATCATATGAATACTATATGCTTGATACATGCCATACTTCAGAGAATAAAACATTACTTATTTCCTATTAGATTTATATGCTGAATATTGAAAGAATTCTGGGAATCTACAAAGGATAAAGATATTTAAAAGGTTTTACTCAAGATAATAACTACATTTAAAGAAATACTAATGAAGCAGAAGTAATCCTTCTAGCTTCTTGTAAATAAGTTTGTATTATTTTGAGTGAACTAAAAACTATCTGCTTATTAAGATGGAAGATTGCTACCTTAACACACATCTAAATGGGACTTCGGAGGAAGAATTTTTAAATAATCAGAAAATAATTTAGTAACGTAATAGAAAATTATGCCAATTAAAATCTTATCAGGAAAGCAGTATTTTAAAATGCTATTCATTTAGATATCTAATACCAGTTAAAATCTTATTAAAATATACTTGTGCTATCCAAGACATGGATGCATATGGAAGAAATTGTTCAGATGATACAGAAATCAGCACAAGCAAAACCACAAAGCACAACTAAAGATGGACTTGGAAAGGCCAAAGAAGTTAAAGCGTATAAGTTGTTGAGTGGTTGGATGGGAGTGTATTTGGTGACCAGTGTGAAAATGGACACAGACTGATCATGGATAATAAAGTTTTCTTGAAAGAAAGGAGTAAATGCTTACAGAAAAAATTAAATCCGAAGTTAATCTGGATAGCAGCAACTCAGTAACTGTTAATAGAATTCTGCACTTGGCTGTATAAAAGAAAATTATACTCATGGTACTACATATAATACTCAGCCATTGTTTTAATATTTGGAAAGCAAACGAGTCAAAAGATGATTGAGATTTTGAATCTGGTATTACCATTAACAGAGACAGAAAAATCTATGATAAGATGTATCTTATGTGGTTAAAGGAGAGTGTTCAGTTGAGGTGCTGAGGAACCTCCAGGTACGTATCAGAAAGTGGACTCGGGAGAGAGGTCACAGGAGAAGACAGTGGTAAAAGAGAGGCTGTAATTACGAGGGAAGAAAATGTAGAACAAGAAGAGAACAAAGGACAGAATGAAGAACAATGAAATCTAGAGGACAGAAGAAAGGGGACAAAAGGGTAAATGACAGAACAGGAAAAATGCAAATGAGGGAGAAATGAAGATAGAGAACTCCAACAGAGGTATATTTGGCAAGTTGCTTTAAAATGTTCATTGCTACCAAGAGGCAGAGAAAGAAAAAACTGAGCAAAAGACAGGACTTGATGATGAGGAGAAAGTACTTAATATTCAGGTAAACTGTACAGGTGTTAAGGAAGGCAAGGTAAGAAAACAAAAGTATAATTTACTTTCAAAGATTTATCAATGAGTGGTGATAAAATTATCTGAAATTTACTGCGTAATTCTGGTGTGCCAGACATGGTACTAGTTTTTTTTTTTTCTTCCTTTATATTAAACCTATGAAATAAAGTTATTGTTGCTTCCTTTATATCAAAGATATGAGGTGGATACTGTTACTCAAATCACTTTAAAACTAAAGAAGGCAAAACTGAGAAATTAATATCTATCTTTCAGATCACACAGCTTACCTGACTGAGCTTGCATCGAATAACTCCTGATATCATGCCTCTTAGTTGGGTAATAATAGAGAAAAAAGGGCCAGAAAGACTTTTTTTTCAGGAAAGGAGGGGGAATGAGAAGACTTTTTAAGGACAGCCATAGTTTGAACATCTCTGTTTTTCAAACAAAAAGGGGCTACTGGAAAACAAGAATGAAGAACTAAGAAAGCAAGAGGAAAGAACTGGACAAGAGGGGGCACTGGAAACTAAAAGGGGAGAAGACAAAGATTACAAACAATGGAAATAGCTTTAAATATATACAAGATGGTGCATGCCAGTAATCCCAGCACTCAGGAGGCTGAGGCAGGAGGATTGCTGCGAGTTTGAGGCCAGCCTGGGCTACAAAGTGAGCTCAAGGCCAGCCTGAACCATATAGTGAAACTGTGTTTTAAAAAGATCAAAACAAAACAAACAAACAAAAATATATATACACAGCTGCACCCTCCTGTGCACTCAGAGGCAGTCGCGGGGCCAGGTGAGAACCAAGAAGCCAAGTCAGGCGTCCCGTGTGGCAGCTGGCCCACAGACAGAGAAGACAAACCAGCCTCCCTCCTCACCCCCCAGGCAACCGGCTGATTTGGAGGAACACAGGCTGAGATGATAACAACTGAAGTAAAGAAACAACTTAATGCTTGAATTGTTTCATGGACTTTGCAGACCGAAAGCTGGTAGTCTGAGCATCTATTTAGAGGACAACAATATGCAGTACAGTAACTCCTGGAAATTTCCTACTGTCCTACTGTCTTGCTTTTGAAATCCAATACTAGTGTAAGTGCCTGCCTGGTGAGCGTGAGGCTGAGTTCGATCCTCAGTACCAAAACCAAAACCAAAAACAAAAACAAAAAAAAAGGCATTTATACAGAATGCAGACTTTCGGCAAAAGAAATTTAACCAAAAGACACAAAGATGAAGAACTGCCATCGAACTGAAATCCAATACTGTTCTTGTTTTTATTTCCTTATAAATAAGTACATACACACACACACACACACACACACACGAGAAACTTCCTGAAAAAATTACAAACATGCAACTGAAATATTTACTTGTAACTGGAGGACTAACCACTCAGCTTGCACAAATTTTTAAATGTTTGAAAAGAAAAAAAAATGAATGAGAATGAGTTACACGGCATGGGTCATGTATATAAGAGTCCATCTTTGAGGAGAGGGTTTACTGTCCTTATACATTCTAGGATAGTAAGAGAACTTCATATGATAATTGCATTGGATTTTACAACACGGTACCTCCAAATATAGCATCCTGAGAAAAGCAGTAGAAGGCACGCAATCAACCTGACCTTCCCCAGCTATGTGAGAAGTAGCCATAGAGGAATTCTCTGACCCACTACATCAGACAGCGGATCGCAGGACCCTCATTCCAGGTGGTGCTCATCTACTCCCCGAGGCCCAGGAGCATCTGAACATGTATCACCTGTTACACACTTTCACCCCGACTTAACTGCCATTAGATCATACCCTCTTTGTCTAATCAAGTTTCTCCTCAAATATCCAATGATTTCATCAGACAATATAAAAGTACAGCTTTTCATGGGTCTTCATGTCACATATAACTCTTGACTTTGTTGTGCTTTTCTTCTCTTAATCTGTCTTTTGTTGTAAGGGTCTCAGCATGACCTTTGAAATGGGTGAGGACAAGGTACCTTATTATTTTCTCTCTCTTACAACTGTCTCTTATCACATTAAAATACTGATAGCTGGGGTTGTGAGCACACCTGCAATCCCAGCACTCTGGGGGCTGAGGCGGAATGATGGCTATGAGTTTGAGGCCAGCCTGGACTACTGAGTGAGTTTAAGGTCATCCTGGAATTCACAGCAAGACGTTGTCTCAAAAAAACCAAACCAAAGCCAGGCATGGTGGCGCACGCCTTTAATCCCAGCACTCGGGAGGCTGAGGTAGGAGGAGCGTTGTGAGTTCGAGGCCCGCTTGGGCTACAACACGAGCGCAAGGCAGGCCTGAGCTACCCAGTGCGACCCTGCCTCAAAAACCAGGGCTGGGAGTTTGGCTCAGTGACTTAAGTGCCTGTCTGGTAGGCGCGAGGTTGTGAGTTCAATCCCCGGTGCCGCAAAAAACAAACAAACGAACAAAAAAACAAAACAAAACAAAAAAAACACCAAACCAAATCACAATGTACTGGTAATGAAATTTTAATATAAACCATGTTTTCCTGTCATCATGACAAAGTTTTCTCACTATTTAAAAATTCTAAGCTATTAATTCTTTTACCAATATCCAACTCATCTAAAAGTGATGTTCTAGGTATCATTAGTTTCAAAAAAAACTTTCCATCTTTCTTTTTTAACCAAATACCATGTCCCTTGCAAACTATGAGCATCCAAGCTGCTTCCTTTGCTATTTCTGTCGTTTAGAGAATTAAAAGGAAACATTTATATAGCATCTTGTCTCCATAGTAATATATATGGACTTGCTTTTTAGTCTTTCATTTAATGAGAAGAGTTTAAAGCTTCCCCCTATTTCTTTCCAAACTGTTCCAGCATGAAATAGAAACCTCCCAGAGCTAGCGTTCTGCCAGCTGTGGATTAGCCACAGACAGTCACAGAATGGTCTACATAAATAGTAACCTGGTCAAATAATTAGGCTTCTCACCAACTTCAGACTGAAAATTTGATCTGTGCTAAAATACATCTGATTGTAATTTAAGGTACAGAACAGTACGCCTCTGGAGTATAAACCTGGCCTCATTCCAAATGTGTGTATGTTGTATGTGTGTTTTACTTTAAAATGCAACACAAGAGTATTGTGATGTAGATAGCATAACTTCGATTTTAAGAAAAAATAGATAAAAGCCATTAGCTTTAAAGTAAGAGGTAAAGTTACAATTTAAAATAATTCTATTTTTAAGAGTTCTTATTTTTTCTTTAAGTAAATATTTAGAATTTAAACAATTGGAGATTTGTGCTCTGTTAGATTGCTAACTGTTAAAATCCATGCCAAACATAATTTTTCTTCCCAGATTTATAACCTTTGCGAGGTCACATGTTCAGGCCATAGTAACACCCAAAATAAAAACAGTACCATTATAAAAATTTTTTTCTTCATGTGACAGGTTTGCAGTAAAAACAGGCCGACAGTTCATATGTCTATAGTTTAGAAAAATACTCTATATAATTAACAAAATCTTGTGATTTTCTAGTGAAGAACTTCAGTCTGGCTAACTGTTAACTTTTAGGCTTTGCACCTACCCTGTGAGCAAAGTTCTAACACTGAGAGGCTGGATAACCATCAGAACTGAGATTGGCATGAAACACTTTTATTCATTATAGTGGAAATGAAATAAATAAAACAGGCAGAAATAGGAGGGAGAGGGTAAGACTAAGGTGGGGTTAAATATTGTCTTACAAGAGGCAGACTAAATGCTCAGGAGTCTCAGCCACTGGAAGGATTTGGTAGAGTAGTGTAAACATAGGGGCACATTAGAAATGAAACCATTCAACATACTAAAAGAAAAGGAATTGCTTTTGTTTTTCTCCTCCCCATACTGGAGACTGAACCCAGAACCTTCACACTGAGTTACATGTCCAGCCTTTTTTTTCATTTTGAGACAGGGCCTCCCTAAATTGCCTAGGCTGGAAACCAATTTATGACCTCCCTGTCTCAGCCTCCCAGAGACATGCACCTCTACACCTGACTAGGAACTGCTCTTTTTGCTCTTTGCCTTAGTGGAGGTTGATGACTTGGAGATTTTTAAAAACTCTTGTAGTAAGAGTACGACCTTTTTACTATTTATATTAACAATTATTTGAGGAATAGATATGTGTGTGTGTGTATGTGCACAAATACACATCTGTGTAAATATCAGGGGTTTATGGAAGTAAGTCTATAGTGATTCAAAAGAACATAAAGCTGTGTACTGTAATCATGACTATAATTATCAGTTGTGGATATGCCACGAGGTGAGAGTGGGGACAGAAGGCTTTGCTTTGCTTAAAAATACACTGTGATCAGATTATTTTGAAATATTCACATCAACAGATTTTATCCTTTTGGGTCCATCTACTCCTCTTGCAAATACATCCATGCAAAAAATGCATAAAGTGGCGGAAGAGTGGGTGAGTAACTTTCCCAAGCTCAACTATAAATAATGAGTAGGCACTAGATTTGACTGAATGATAAGAACTGGTCATTTAGTTTCTTTTCTCACGTTACATATCCACACGAATTCCAGTTTGATAAAAATTTTTAAAAATGCATAGAAATCTAAAATAAAAAAAGAAGTAAATATCAAACTTCTGGAGCAGGAATGTCCTCCAAGTTTACACAGAAAGATTATATAAAGATTTCCTAAAGAAAAATTAAAACCTTCAGTTGGTTCTCTTCCAATCCCAATTGTGGGGAGGGGGAAAAGCAACAAAGCACCTGGAAAAAAGAGCCCACATTTTAGTCCACACAGAGCTTAAAAAAATGAATTAAATAAACATAAGGACACCAGCAGTTACATGAGTCGAGAACATGAAAAAAAAATTCCACTGAAAGAGAAATTCACAGTAAATTAATACACAGACAAATAATTTTTCTCTAGCAACCACAGAAACAACCTGGCAAATGCTGCATGATGAAGAAAGAAATCTCTGCATTTTCAAGCTGGGGACTGAACCTAAGGCTGCGCACGTGTTGGGAAAGAGCTCCCTAGCCCAAAACAAATACAATAATACTGCCAGAGGGAACGCGACTGACAGTCTTTCAGGAAATAATCGGAAACTACGCACGGGTAAATGTAAACAAATTCATACTCTTGGACCCAATAATTCCACATCTGAGACTACTTTGAGGAAATAACCCAAAATGTAGGAGAAAATACTTGAGCGAACATATCTATGTACTATTTATTTCACTTAAAGCCTGGAAACAATGTAAATGTTTAATGACAGGAATATACAGCCAAGTAGGAAATGGTCTATATATATATATCCTAAAATTGGCTACTGATTACTTACGTGTTACTAGCACAAATGAGGACTTGAATTTTAAGTTTTATTAAATTTAAACTAAGAAGTTATATGTAGATGATAAGCAAATAGAATATGGCTAGTATAACTGTGGAAATGAGCTTTTTAACTCATTTCATGCTGGGTGTGGTGGCACCACCTATAATCCCAGCACATGGGAGGCTGAAGCAGGAGGATTAATGAAAGTTCAAGGTTAGCCAGAGGTACACAGTGAGTTCAGGGGCAGCCTCAACTACACAGTGAGAACCTGTCTCAAAAAACCAAAACAAACAAACAACTCAAAAAACTCATTTCATTAATTTAAATTTAAAAATGGAGGCAATGTAACACATTTTTTTTTGTTTAAATTTTATTGTTCAGTAGGGTGTAGTGGCGCATGCCCATAATCCTGAGGCGTGAGGACCCCTTTGAGTCTGAGGCCAGCTGGGCTACCTAGTAGGACCCCGTCTCAAAAAAACAAAAAAACAAACAAAAAAAAAACAAAAACCAAAAAAAAAGGAAAAAGGAAAAAGGAAAGATATTGTTTAGCTTGAACTACTGCCTGTTTTGACCACTGAAAGTCTAATGATCATTGTGCTTATTAATGTAAAACAGATACCACTTCTCAGAGACTTACTCTGAAAATGTTAAAGATTTCATAAATAATACATATGTTGTGTCTGCATATTAAAATGAGAAGTGTTTTCCATATGCTGTGTTAAAGTTATTTACCCGCTTCCTTACTAAGTGCTAGGAAAATTTATATACATGTAATTCATAGCATATCTCTATTGAATAGTGATATTCTAGAGACATTACTAACAATGATGATGAAAACTAACTAGCAAAGCAGAAAACGTTAATAATGTCCAGTGAACCATAAGATATAAAAATCCTGTGTATTCAGTTCGATTACAATGTACATTAAATCCATGGTTTAAAAAAAAAAGAGAATACATTGGAAGTAAAAATGGTTAAGTTTGGGTAAAAAAATTAAAGCTACCTCTAATATACTTTCTTTATTTTTTATAAACTTTGGACATGAATAATTACTCTTCTGACAAAAATCACAGCCTAGTTTGGTGGCACACACCTATAATCCCAGCACTCTGGGAGGCTGAGTCAGGAGGAACATAAGTTCAAGTCCAATTTGAACAACTTAGTGACTTAGTAAGACCGTGGATCAAAATTTAAAAAGGAGGGGGCTAGAGATGTAGGTCAGTGTGAAGGACCTGAGTTCAACCTCCACTACTATGAAAAACTTTAAAAAGAATTATTTAAACCAACTTGCTTGCTTGAAGTAAATCTCTGCATACACAGGAGATGTTTATAAACAATGAGAAGCTGAATTCAATAAACTAGAGTGAGAGCAGATAAACAGCTGGGAGTGAGTCTACATTATATCTCTCAGTAGACAGAAAGCTCAAAAAGGAACAAGCTAAATATGAGATTAGTGAAATTAGTAAAATAAACAACTATTTATAAAACCAAGAGAAAAAAAACAAGGATGTGTGCCTAAATATATGTAAAGAGAGCCCCCCCACTCCCCAGTCTTGACTGGCCCTAATGAAGAAAGGTCTGGGAACCAGACACTGTATCTCAAGATAGACTGATGCTGCCTGGTTTAAAGAACATAATTACCCTGTTCCTCAGCCCATAACTAAGGTGCCATAGTAACAGTAGTCAGAGAGCAGGTGAAAGAATAAATAAAGTGGATGTCAAAATAACAAATGCAACAACCATATAGCATGTTTTCTTCCTCTTAATGGGTCCTATGTTTTGCAAATCTCCCAGAGTGTGGGAGGGTCAAATATGAATTATGACAAAGCATAGTTCCAATCTGCTTGTAGAGAAATACTGGCTTTGACAAACATTAAGATAATGATTAAATAATTTACAATTACAATATTATGAAATGCAGTATTTCATATGGATGACAACAGAACTACTAAAAGAAAGCTAGAACAAATAGTGAGTGCTGTAAAGTTTATGTCAACACTAACTATAATGCATCAAAGGAACAGAGAAAGGAATAATTCATTGAGATATTGCTGCCTATGTGCTTCCTTTTGGAAGCATAAATAAAATCATGCACTCCATATACATTCACAAAGTTTTAAGGATTAAAATACCTACAACCTTAAGTACACCATAAATGAAGAAGTCAGATTTCTTTTATCTCATATGAGTCTCTCCATAAGTGCATAAACTATGAGGCAGAAAAGTGCAGGGGAAAGAAGATGGGCTGCAGAGGGAAACACAGGAGGATATTTATCACAGCCTTGCAGTAAAAAGGAGTGTGAGACAGCCTAGAAGTCTATTTCTAGGGGAAATGATAAAAATGTGGTGACTACACACTATTATGTTGGGATTAACAGCAACCAAGCAGGAATATGTACATCACATAGAACAAGAAGGATAGTTCATAAGAGGTATACTCTTTTTTTTTTTTTTTGGTACCAGGCATTGAACTGACAACCTTGTGCCTGCTAGGCAGGCGCTTATGCTGCAGAGCTAAATCCCCAGCTATATTTCCTACTTTTAAATATTGTGCATAAGGTAAAACAGAGAGAGAGAGAGAGAGAGAGAGAGAGAGAGAGAGAGAGAAGCACAATAGTGCCCAAGGCAAATAATTTGAAGCTAAGGATAAGGACTAACTTAATTCTTTACAATGTAAACTCTAGTATTCATCCCCATGTCTTTTCTTTTCCAGTTCTCCCTAAGTTGCCCAGGCTGGCCTTGAACTCCTAGGCTCACGTGATCCTCCTGCCTTAGCCTCGCAGGCAGCTGGGACTACAGGCTCACTAGACTACGCCCTGCTGGTAAACTCATTTACAACAGTCTTGCCAATCAGGCTAATTAGTAACTATGTGACTTTGAACACCTTAACTTCTCCAGGCCATACGGTTCACATCTGTAAAATGGGAATAATAAAACTCCCAGATAGTCATGAGAATTAAATGAGTGTTTAGTGAGTGCCAACCATCTAGTATGCATTCCATGCATATTTATACTGTACCAATACTACTTCCCCAGAAATATCAAGAACATCAGAAAATCCTCCTACCCCTGGAACAGCATGAGTTACAGCTGTTAGTTACAATGTTGAACAAAAATATGCTCTTTAAAGTTAAACTACAGCCTGGTATTTCCTTTGAAATACTAATGCATAAAACAAAATCTATCGTTCCCTTTCCAAAAGTTTTCCCTGCCTCCTCTCTCTTCTTGATTTAATCATTCTATATCCTGCTGACAGATTAATCACCCTAATCATTCTTCTTTTCCTAGTAAATTAAATCCAAATGCCTCACACCCTAGCATTCAAAGCTTTCCACAATATCACTCCAGCTTACATAGTAAACCAGCTGTAACCTCTATTTCTCCACAACATATGTCCTTGCTTCAATCCTACAGAATGATTTGCCTCTACCAAAATAAATCTTTTGAGTCTTTATATTGTTTCTTTTATCTGAAATGCCCACTACCTTTACCTGTCAGAATTTTACCAGCACCTTAAGACCCATTTAAAGTTTAACTTCTATCCTACAAAGACTTTCTTCATTCCCACCAATGGATAGACTCGTTCCTATCTGAATTGCTGTGATACTATGAAATAAATATAACTGAAGGTATTTATTTTATTTTACTTAATATAAAGCAACTTGTCTTTGTCTTATCATCCTCACTTGACTATAACCTTAAACACAAGCGCATTTCTTGTTACAGCACAAAGCTAACAACATTTGATCAATTATATTTTTATTGGAACACTACATAATGTTGCTGAAATGCTGTTTTGAGAAATGAAAGAAGACTGCTACATGTTCATATGCTCATGGAAGGAAATATTCACTTCCCACTTGGTCAACTTTCTCTCACTCATAGGCTTTGAAACTTTCTCAGTTCACAGAACTACTGTTTTATTGTTTTTTCATGATGTTCCAACAAATATTTAAAAGTTTTTCTTAAATAAAGATGCCTACATAATCAGTGAAGTATCACTTTACCGTAATATTTGCTGATGAAATACTGTAAATTCCATCTACACAACCGTGCAACTCAAGTCTTGCATTCCAACTGAATACCACTATCCTCCCTCCTGTTGTGTTACTTCAACAGGTAATGCTTTATTTTAAATCACACAACCATACCCAAAGAATGATAGCGTCCAGAGGAATGGAGTACAATGTAATGTTGAAACTGATTAAAATAGCCTACAGTACTCTTGTGAGCCTGTTGTAGTGCCCTGCCTGTCTCTGGGTACCATTTGGGAACTATGATTCTCTTGCAATAAAATACTTCGAGGTAAATCTTTTAATTTGTGAAAGCTAAAGTCCTTCCTGGTTATGATTCAGGATATTTAGGAAAGGAAGTAATTTACTCAAATGAAACAGCACAAGTAAATGTGTACATTAGGGTGGCATTCTGGAGAGGAACATGAGAGAACTCTGTAAGGAGATGGACTCCGGCAGGATGATGGCAGCCCGGTGCCCAGAAGGTCAAGTACAGCCAAAGAAAAAACGCCCAGGGCTGAGGTGACCTAATGACATTTGTAGAGCTGATACACAGTAACCAGTTTTAATTCGTTTCTTATCCTGTGTTGTAGGGTTATTATCCTTCTCCATTAATTTAAACCTTCCATCAAAAAATCTTCACTTCTCTGCCATGTGAAAAGAATGTTTCATTTTTCTGCTTAAAGTTTGAATCTAAGAATTACTGTTTGTCCTCCTAATCAAGGTCTAAAGCCTTATCAGTTTGAACTGCATAGTAACTCTTGCAACTATGCCATTTTCCACGTTGGAACAACTTTAGTCAAAGACTCTCATTAATTTGTAAACACTACTGCACTGTAGCACATTCCTGATTTGGCAAGCTCCTTTGCTTAAAAACCTTAAATGGGAAAAAGACAAAAACAAAACAAAATGAAACAAAACAACAATAAACATCCTTAAATGGCTCATTTCCCAAACAACAGCACTCAAGTTTCTTGAAAGGCTTTAGGAATTCCCTAAGTCTGACAGTAACTCTGGTCACACAGGGCTTCTGGCCAGCCTAAGCACAACTCCTACACACTCCTGTGTCTTTTCCTAGACATGGAGATAGTAGTCTAAATCTGTTCCTCATCTTCCACTTCATCAAAAAACTGAAGGCTGGCTAATACTTTGTGTAAAAGGCCCGGTAAGTATTTTAGGTTTGCAGGCCACATGATTCCTGTTTGACTACAAAAATCTACTCTTGTGGCATGAAAGCTATGGAATGTTTGAGTTCCAATAAAACTTTATTCACAAAAACACACAGTGGGCCATACTTTGCTGACCTCTAAACTAAAGGAAAAGAAGGAAATGTTTACTGGGCAGAAAAGAAAATAACAACTGTAATGGTTGATACACTGTGTCAACTTCAGAAGTCTAGAAGCTTAATTTAGTAACTCCGCATCTCCATCCTGGTGTGTAAAGGACACGCTCTTACCACCCTAGCATGTTGTTCATTGTGCCGACTTGAGAAATTTAGAAGTTTAACTAAGTGACTCAGCAGAGGGCCAGGGTCCTCACTTTGTAAACACCCTGAGCCTGTGTAAGAGGAGGGCACAGAGATGGTGTGAGTGCTATACCCACCCTAGGGCAGGTAGCATGCTTACAATATAAGGGAGGAAAAGAGGTTTGCTTTCCCTCCCTTTTGCTCTTGTTGCTTTTGCTGTCTTCCATGGCCATGAACTGTTGCCCCTGTGCCATGTCACCCTGCTTTGGAGCCAGCTGATTATGGACTAAAACCTTCACGAACTGAGCTAAGTAAACCTTTCCTTCCTTAGTTTTGTGCATTGAGTATTTTGTCTCAGCAATGAGAGAAAAGTAACCAAGATACCAACTAAGATTAAAAAAAAAAAGTGCTGGGAAGAAATTTCAAAAGAAAACCCATGTACGGTAATAAAGAGAATGTACCTTCTCAGTAATAAAAAAACATAAAGAAACTGAAAATTAAAGTGCATTTAGAGACAGAAAGAGATGACATAATTACATTACCTAATGTGCTCTTTTGAAATGAGAACAACTATTTTCTGCGTCTGGCAGTAAATCAACATGAGCCTTATATTTGAAGATAACACCCTACCTTATCTAGGCTTTTCTTCTCTTTTGTGGTGCTGGAGATCAAACCTGGGGTCTACAAGCTACATCTTCAGTCAACATTATCTTATTTTGTTGTTGTTTTTTTGTGGGGCAGGGATAATACTGGGGATCGAATTCAAGGGCTTCACACTGAAGCACACTCCTAGCTCCTCTGCCGCTTTAAATTTTGAGACAGAAATTCTCTTAAATTGCCCAGGCTGAATTAAATTTGCAATCCTCCTGCCTCAGTCTCCCGGAGTGCTGGGATTACAGGTGTGTGCCACCTTGCCAGGCTCATTTATGTAACTTTTATATATTCTTTTTTTTAATTTTAAAGAGAAAAAATGATACACAAATTCAAAACAATATAATAGGAAATAAACAATGGTCAATACATTACATATTGCTATCTTCAAAGTAGGAGCTCAAATTATAACATATAAGGACTTTTATATATTCTAAGAGTTCTTTCCTATTGGAAAAAGCAAAAATATATGAGGTGGTGAAATATTCTAATACATTTCTTTGAAAACGTTTTTTGTTGTGGTATTGAGGATGGAATAAAATAATTCTTTAATTAAAAAAAACTGCATCATGAATCATCTGCATTGCAGTAGACTGGGATTTATAAAGCCAGGTGGATGTGGACTAGTATTAAAAATGAGTGCTGGACTCGGGAGCATGGCTTAGTACAGGAACATTTTTACTGGTACCCATGAGGACCTCAGTTCAATTCTTAGTAAAGTGTCCACCTCCCCCAGAAATGTATGTGTATATTTCTTTAATTGCCAAGGTATTGCAGGGAATATGAATTCAAGCTCCAGCTGCTTTTTTGGCAAATTACAGCAATAAACATCCTGAATGCCAACTATTTTATTTTAAATAAATAGGACAAATAAAGCTATGTTTCTGTGTGTTTATTTTTATTTTAAAGTAACACTTATAATAGTAGTCTATCCCCTAAAATACAAAAAATTCCAACAGATAATAAATCAACACATGATACAGTAGTTCATTTATCAAGCTACTTTTTTTTTTTTAATAAAAGGCACCAAGCTAGAAATAAAATCCCTATACTCAAATTCTGATCTAGGTATTGGACTAGCTACTATACAATAAGAGGGATATATTTAATTTTTATGAAATTTAATTTCTTTAGTTGTAAAAAAGACAGGAGATTGAAATGAATTTTTTTGGGGGGGAGTCTTTTTAAGACAGGGTCTCACTATGCAGTTCAGGCTGGCATTGAGCTCACTTTGTAGCCCAGGCTGGCCTCAAACTCACAGTGATCCTTTTGCCTCAGTTTCCTGAGTGCTGGGATTATAGTTGGATCATTTTGAGATGCACTTTCATTTCAAACATTTCTTAAAATTCAGCTAAATTTTAAATTAATTGATTTCTTTAAATATGCAGTGCATATTACTTAGAACTGTATTCACAGTGTTTTGCAATCATCAGTCCTATTTCCAAAAATTTTTTTTATCATCCCCAAAAAGAAACACCATCTCTCCATTAAAGGGTCACTCAAAAAGCACAGGGGTATATAGTTCAGTGTTAGAACACTTGCCTAGCACGTGCAAGTCCCTGGGTTCAACCCTGGACACTGCAAAAACAAACAAAAAACTCTCCCTCAGCACTTGGCAACATGCTTTTTTTTTTTTTTTTTGCGGCACCGGGGATCAAACTCACAACCTCGCGCTTGCCAGACAGGTGCTTAAGCCACTGAGCCAAACTTCCGGCCCTAGTTTTTTGAGGCAGGGTTGCACTATGTAGCTCAGGTTGGCCTTGTGCTCGCCTTGTAGCCCAAGCCGGCCTCGAACTGACAACACTCCACCTACCTCAGCCTCCCGAGTGCTAGAATTAAAGGCATGCACCACCATGCCCGGCTACGCTTTCTTTTTGAATGAATTTATCTACTATTGGCTATTTCAATAAATAAAATCACACAATAGGTGATCTCTAATGCTGGCTTCTTTCACTTTCATAATGATTCTGAGGTTCATTCCTACCCTAGCGTGCACAAGTACTTCATTCTTGGTTTACAAATACTCCTCTGTTATATGGACACATCATGATGTGTTTATATACAGCTTCTGCTTGTAGACATTTGGGTTGATTCTCTGATTTTTTTCTATACCATTTTTAAATGTACACATTAATGGTGTACATTTAAAAAGATTTGAAGGGATTCTGAGAAGAGGGTCCTTTTTACCTCAAAATTAAAAAGTCTTACTGGCCAGAAATGAAATTAATTTTGTCTGATTCACACAACTAAGCAATTGAGGTTTTAGTAGAAAATTTTAAAAATATATTCTATCTGAGCCAAAAATTTTTAATACCTCGGTCAGGATCTGAACGAGAAGAAACAGAACAGAGCGATCTTTGAAGTACATACCCTGAAATGACTGTTCTTTTGGCCGTATTTTATTGTGAAGTGATCTTAAGTAGTTTTACTTCACAGAACACAAAACAGTGATTTTCCTCCAGTTATCACTAGTCACAGTTGTTTTAAATCTAACTTCAAAAATGGCAAAACTGGAAGTATTTTTCTGGGTAATTGTTTTGCCTCTCTGAAGTTTACATTGTTTATTTTTATGAAAGTATCACTTTATAAATGGAAAATGACTAAGCTGAAAGCTATTGTTATATCATTCTAAGTGGCCAGTGTTTGCTTTTGATAAAAGTCAAGTTTCAAACCATTTTCTGTAACATAGGAAAGAGCTGGACCGTCAGTAAATGCACCATATTGACCCTGACATTTTCTTCTTAGGTACTGCCAGCATGTCAAAGGAGAGGACTGCTTTTAGACAGGTATAATTTTTATTACTGAAGCAAACAGTGATTGCTGCTGTATTAGTACACCCACACACAACAGTAGCGTGAGACTCAAAAAATGTACAGGTAGCCCTTGACATTAGATAGGAAACTTTGTAAACCAGTTTCTCATGTTATTTCATGACACTGAAAGCTTTGTATGTCAATTAAAACATTTATTTTTCAGAGACCATATATTACTTAGAAACTGTTCTGGGTGTACTAAATCACATGAATTAATATAATTTTTAAAACGAGAAAAGGGTCTAAAGGCATTTTTAACAATGACAGTAGTTTTTAAAGTACAATTCCGGATTCAACTGAAAACTTAACTAAAAATTCTAATCCCTGGTCCCACTCCAGAGCTACTGAAATCAGAAACTTGTGTGGGCAGGACATACAATCTAGGTTTTCACAAGCCCTGCAGGTGATTTTACAAATCCCTCAAAAATAAGTCGAAAATCCACTCATTATCCTTAAGACTTCTCTCTATTACAGGAAAACTTAAAATCTTCATGAAGATTGTAATACAAAACAAAACAAAAAGAAAAGAAAAGGGTGGGGGTGCGCAGTGTCACTACAAAATAGAAAAATTGGCTGTCCTACAGGAAAACATGTAGAGGAGGCTGTAGAAGAGTTTGTGTCTCTTTGTTCCAAGAGGAAGTTCAACATTATCTGGATCAAATGAGACTTAGCTTCCTTGCAACTATGGCATCGACCCAACCATAGCAGTTCTGCAGTTATTTCCTTTATACATGGGAATTGCAGGTTATTTCTCATGAAAACAGTGTTCTGCAGTGAAAAATGTTTGATCTATGTATTAATCTCGCATTATGCAAATGAAACTAAAACCCAGAAAGACTGTCCAGCTTCCCCAAGGCCATACAAGTAATATTTTGAGGAGGTACTAGAATTCCAGGCCACTGAACTCATCTGCTCCATTACACATTTACATACATGCCTGACATTGTTCCCCAAATAATGAGACAACTTGAAAAAAATGATCAGGGAATATATAGCTTAGATTAGGAGGAGACTGGGGAGAAAAAGAAATAAAATGTCACCGGGGTCCTCAATTAACTAAAAATTTGGTTCTATGTTTCTTGGAAGCCAAAGAAAAAAGTAAGTACATCTAGTTAACTTACCTTTCCTTATGGAAGAGATTACGAATGCCTACTTTCTTATGAGAAACATCTGGTTCTCAAACTTGTCATATGGTACTTAACATATTAAACAGTAATTAATACAGAAGGTTATGTTGTCCTCAACAACTTCTTAACTGCAAGGTTAGTTTATTTAAAATAAGTCCCCCACTTACAATTGAGTTCTGTTCTGGGACAATGGTCCCTAAGCTGGATTTGTTCCTAAATCCCACAAAGCAAATCTCATACACCTCTGACATAAATACAGTTCCCGCCACATCAACACTGCCTTTCCTCTTCGGAACATCCTGGCCTCCGATTGAACAGTGCACCACTATACGCAGTCGTGCTGTACAGTAAGCACGCTGCAGCACAACTGTGACAATGTCTGGTAGACATGTGCGCTACTTCTGTGATTTCTTCACATCTACCAATGTTGCAATGGGAGGTCCCTTCCTACCCGAAAGTTCACAGCTTGCATGTTCCTAAATTGGGGACTTACTGTATTGTAGTATTTATCAGTGAAAGATTAAACCCTCACTATCAAAACAACTCAGTGAAAGCAAGGCAGATGGGTGTAAAGATCAAGTAAATAGCTAGGTGTGGTGACACAAGCCTGTAATCCCATGGGAGGCTGAGGCAGGAGGATAGCTGAGAGTTTGAGGCCAGCCTGGGCTATGAAGTGAGATCAAGGCCAGCCTGAGCTGCACAGTAAGACCCTGCCTCAAAAAGACAAAAACCAAAACCAAAACCAAACCAAAACAAAAAACAAACAATAGCGTTCTGGTGGTTCAAGCA
>RJWM01001257.1:69434-83568 GCA_004363535.1 Dasyprocta punctata
TGGGGCTTTTTCAGGGTGGCTGGATCTAAACCACGTGATGCTGGAATTGATTAGTGCTCAAGGGTACTAAGGGTACAAGTGCTACCCAACCTGAAAAGCTGGATAAAATAAAACGGCAGAAAGACATTGTTAAGGTTCCTTGTTGTTTTGCTACCTTCTGCCCACCATGAACTATTTCTCTTCTGTGATGTCTGTCTGCCATGCCACCCTGCTTTGGAGCCAGCTGATTATGGACTGAAAATTCTACAAAGTGTGAGCTAAATAAATCCTTTTTCCCTTAATTTGTGGGTGCTGGGTATTTTGTCTCAGCAATGAGAAAAGTAACTAAAACATACTTTGCTCAATAACACCTCCTTAAAGAGGTCTTCCCCAACTACTCTGGGTAGCAATGTAACCTCCTCAGTTTAATTCTTACTGACTTTATTCATTTTTTAAACACAAAACTTATCACTCTCTAACATTATATGTTCACTTATTTATTTTATTAATTCTCTTCCACTGGTATATAGACTCCCTGTGAGCAAGGGCATCTGTTTTATTCATTATTGTATTCCTAGAACAATGCCTACCACACAGCCAGCACTCATTACAGAGTTTTTGAATGAATGAGTCTGTTCACAGAGAAGAGGTGAAGCAAAGGTGGTATGTGAAGTTAAAACAAATTAAGTTGAGGAATTCCCAGATAGCAGAAGTAATGGTTGCTACACAAGACTTTCTCCCTTTAATACACTAGAAAACAAGGACAGCAAAGTAAATAAACAAAAAACTCTATACCTTCAGTATAATTTTAAACTATAAAAGAGTTTATAGTTCAAAAAATTAAAAAACAGAAGGAAAAAAAAAATCACTTCCAGAATAAGATCTTTTCTACAGTACCCTCATCCCATCATAAGGCCTTGTGGAGACTAATGATTAAATGCTATGTGTTTGGACAAAGCAGAAATACTATAACAAAAAAAAAGGAGGTTAGGACAGGAAGAGAAACTCCTCTAAAGGCAACAGATGAGTGTTACAATATATCAAGCAAAAGAGAAAAACCAGATAATAAAAGATTAAATAAAATAATAGGGGAGTTAGAAAAAAACATTACAAAATGTTCTAAGTATAAAGATAAGTTTTGTTTGGCATAGCACTGAATTGAACCTGGGACCTTCACAGGGAGGTCCAACCCCAGCTCTTAAAAAAATTTTTGTTTTCTTTTAAAATTTTAAGACAAGGTCTTCCTAAACTGCTTAGACACCAGGCTTCAACTTGTAATCTTCCTGACTCAGCTTCCCATAGTACTGGGATTACAGGTATTGTAGCACTATGCCTGACTAAAGATCAAATTTCATAGCTAATTTTGATGAATAAACTAGTGATGACATTAAAAAGACATTTTTTGGGGATGCAGCTCAGTGATAACAGCACTTGCCCAGCATGTGCAAGGACTGGGGTACAATCCTTAGCACTGTGAAAAACCAAATCAAAACAAAGGTTTTTTGGTTATGTTTAATCAAGTTCAGCAAACAGTGAACATTACTTTCTGGCAAATAATAGAAGATCATTAAACGTTTATGGAAATGAAACAAATCTTCTTCTTTGGCCTATTAATAGTAGGCAATTATTTTATTTTATTCTACAGGTGCTGTTAAAGTAATGCCCTGTTTTTGTTCCGATTAAAAAAGATATTGTCACACCAGTTATGATGATGTCGTACACCCAAAGTCGGGCACTCTGGGAGGATGAGGCAAGAGGATTGAAAGTTTGAGCCTCATGTGACCAACTAAGTGAGACCCTGTCTCAAAATAGAAAGTAAACAAGGGCTTAGGGCCTTGTTCAGTCCCCAGTAATACAGACACACACAGAGACACACACACACGGAGAATATTTCTAGTTCAGTTCACAAATGATTACTAATTCCTAAATACTTTAGTACAGCGATATCTGCATATTCACAAAACGAATAATGCAAAAGTTAAAATCAAACTTCCGTGTAAGTATAACTGTAAGGTACTGCAATCTGAATTACAATATTTGAAGACAGAAAATATATAGAGAAGTGGTAATCAGCAGAGTAAAGAAAGCCTGTAAGGACATTCCAACAAGAAATAAGCTAACTCACCCGGGTGTGGTGGCGCACACCTTTCATCCCAGCACTCTGGAGGCTGAGGTAGGAGGAGCGTTGTGAGTTCGAGGCTGGCTTGGGCTACAATGCAAGAGTGCAAGCCGGCCTGAGCTACATAGTGCGACCCTGCCTCAAAAAAATAGGGCTGGGAGTTTGGGTCAATGGCTTAAGTGCCTGACTGGCAGCAGTGGAGTTGTGAGTTCGATCCCGGTGCCGCAAAAAAAAAAAAAAAAAAAAAAAAAAAAAAAAAAAAAGAAATAAGCTAACTCATCCCCCAAACTCTGGAAAATTCAGAAAGCTGTGGTACCAAGTTTCCAGGAGGACTGATACAAGAGAGATGCTTAAGAGGTGAACTTTTAGGTTTCCATTCCCACCCCAGGTAACCACACTAACATCTTTCATGGCCTTTATAGAATAATGAAGGGAAGACTGGCTTGGAAAAAACCTTAAAGGCTTCAGATTTGGAAATTAAAGTGCAATGAAGATAAGAGCTAACAGTGAAATATGGGCCCCCAAACAGGCTGGGGTGCTTATGTGAACAGGTACATACAGTCAACCCCTCAGCTGCCTTTCCTGATTAGCACTCAGGCTTATGTTCACCCAAAAGACAAACGAAGGGCCAATCTTTCTTGCAAAAACCCAGGAGTCCAGACAAGACATACACAGCCATAAAAAAGCCTTGTCATTGACTTAGTATATGTCTCTTATTTGTAAAATGACAACAAGTACTACCAGACATTTGAGAATACCCAAGAAAAAAAGATGGCACAAAGAAACACATTGCAATGAAACAAAGAAAAAAATAGAACAACAACAACCACCAAAAAATCAAAATGTGAAAATGGAGGAAAAAAACAACAAAAACCAGAAATCAACTTTCATTTAAAAATGTTGTAAGCCAGAAGTGACTTATTATTTCTATTTATAGGGACAATTTATACACAGTGAATGAAATCCATAGCACTATTATTTATCGTTAAGTTTCAGAAAATCAGAATGATTCTAGGGAAAAACCAGATCACCTACAAAAGCAAAAGCTTATGGAAAAAAGCAGGGAGGGAAAGAGAATAGATTTCTAAAAAACATCTGCGTTTAATATATAATGGAATAATGTTCACAAGATTCTAAAGAAAATAAAAAATTTCTTTCTAGAATTCCATATGCAGCCAAACTATCTGTCTAGAAAAAGAGTAAATGGAGATACTTTGAGACATGTTAGTTCTCAAAGTATTTATCTCCACTATTTTTTTTCCAGAAAGTTCCCAGAGAATATATGCCATCAAAACCAGAGTTAAGTGAGGAAAACTGTGTGTGATTCTAGAAACTGAAGGTTTAACACAGATCTGAAGTGAAAGGAATTGTGGGATGGCACTGAAAGAGCCAGGTTACAGCTTCTGCAGAAAAAGGAAGGACCCCAGAAGGAAGGTCTTCAAGACAAACAGACAAAAAACACTAGTTACATGTTTAAATGATGACTGATAGAATTAACTATGCAGACAGTCAATATAGGAAATTATTGGGACGGCAACCCACTCGGGGCCCGTTCTGTCCTTCAGACAGAAGCTTTCTTTCTCTCAAAAAATATCTTCTGCTCTAAAAAAAAAAAAAAAAAAAAATTATTGGAAGGCAAATATGTACAGACATATTCATGAATATAATGAAACCTAAGGAAATAAAAAAGGTTAGGAAATTCCAGGAAAAAAAGATGTATGTATGTATGTCAAAAACGATAAATGTTCATCTGATATTAAGGAATCAGTCAGCAATACATAAAATGGATGAATTAAGAGGTAAATGATGGAGGTAAAAAACTGAAGAAATAGCAAAGCAATTTATCAGAAAATGGGACAGGATATTGCTTTCTACCACTGTAAATGCTTAAGCACAAAATGAATATATACAAACATTGCTTTTTAATGCTAATTTAATAATGTTAAAAGAATCGAATAATCAGAAATAATTCCATATTACTCAACATACTGAATCACGGTTTAGTTTTCTATGTCTCTATGTTTCTCCATTATTTTACAACAAGAATTTTAAGTACTGAATGTCATCTGAAGTATACTGCAAACATATTTTATGTATTAATTAACCAAAGACTAACCAAAGACTGTCTTAGGTAAATAAAAAAGACACACATATGGTAGCCATTAGGACTTCTCACAACTGGCAGTACTGAATATGAAGTAAAAAATTCATGGTGGGTAGACATAGAATGTTAAATACTTTAATTTTTCTATGTCCTTTCAAAGATCTTGAAAAATAATCAATTTCTTTACCTGTTATGTAAGAACTTCTATAATAAAAATTACATAATATGTTTGAGAGCTTAGTATATACTAAAAATTATGCTAAATCAGTATATTACCTTACACACAAAATTACTTGCAGATTATCCTCATTTCCATAAGTTATGTTCACTCTAAAGATGTAAAAATTGATGCTGAATGCCAAATAACACATGCAGACAAAAACGAGGGGATAAAAAAAAAAAGCCACTATTTGGCAACAACCACAGTAATAAATTCCTAGTGAGAATTAACTGATGTCAAAACTAGTATGTGAACATATGATGAGAAATAGGTTATTTATATAGCCTCAAAGTACTTTCCCACAAGAGTCATTACAAAGGGGAAACGGTACATTGTAGTACACATAGTGAAAAATATCTTATAACATAGTGTAACATCACCAGCAATAGAACAAAACAACTATCATGTACAACCTGACAAGATACATGGAAGAATACATCATATACCTGATATTCAACTAAAAATGCACAGCACTGTAAATTAAGTAGAAACATAAGACAAACTCAAATTAAGGCACATTCTACAAAGTAAGTAGCTTGTGTTTTCCTAAACCATGGAAGTCATGAAACAAAGTAAGTCAGATTAAAGGATACTAATGACACATGGCAACACAGGAACATCTGTTTATCAGGAGAAAACTCAGATAAAGACCAACTAACTGATTTATCCAAGAATAAAAATGAAACACATGAAACAATATAGTTTTTTTTTTTTTTAATCAGTCAGAAATGAATGGTGAAGGACTTGTGGGAAGATGGCAGAGTGGTAAGCAGCAGAAAAAGAGATTCTCTGAGACTTGGTGTCCAGACTCTAGAATATAGCGATGTGAAGAACTGAATAAGGAGAGACATGGGTCCCCAGGACCCAGGAAGGATCTTAGGCGAGAACTGAAGCCCACGTGGTGGGTGAAGAGAGAAACTTCAGTGAAGAAGGAGGTGGCAGGTGGTGTCCTCTCATTGAGTCAGGACTGTGTGGGAGATCAAAATTATGGGCCCACGGTTACTGCTGACAACCCCACAGGCCTCCACAGAGAGATTCACTAGGGCAATGGAGCAGTGGACACTGTGGGCTACTCTGGCTGGTGACTTGTGTGGATTCAGCCATCCCACAGGAGACAGCAACTGGCCGGGAGCCATCTTGGAGAGGGGCATACTGAATGCAGAATTCAGAACAACTAATGGCTCCATCTAGCAGCTGCCAACTGAGTTCAAGCCTGCAGAAAGGGTGCTGACAACTACAGGCTGAACAGGTCTGGTTCCAGCTTCACAGCCAGAAACCAGTCTGAACATCAGGAGACATAAAGGTGCAGGTACTGTGAGATTATCCACAATCCCACCGTATAGCCACTGCTAGCTTGCTGAGATAAATCAACATGGATCTGACTCTGTCTCCACATGCTGTCTACCACTGGTAGAGACAAACACTGAAGTGGACATTTTCTCTCTCTTTCTTTTCTTGTTCTTTTTTTTTTTTTTGGTTGGTGTTGTTTTGGTTTCATTTTATGTTATTTATTGTTTGATCTTGTTTTTACATGAAGGTGAATGTGGTATCTAGTTTTTTTTGTGGTTGCTGTTGCTTTGTTCTTCCTTTTATTTCTTCCTTCTCACTATCCTGCCTGTTTCTGCAGAGTTTCCCAAAGTTTGTGTGCTCCTCCTTTATCCTTCAGCCTTGTTCCTAATCTCTTCCTCTTCTTATACATCTCTATTTTTTCCACTAATCCTTTTTAAATTTTTTCCCCTGAGAGTAAAATTAACATATTGAGTGCTTACGTACTGCATACAATTTTCTGGTTTGTTTTAGATTTTGTTATATAACCACAAATCTAGTTCATATGGTTAACAGTGGCAAATGAATGGTTACCTTGGTTTGTCATTTTCCAGGCTGTGTTTGATGCTATTGTTATTGCTGTAGGCAAAGTGACATACCGTTCTGACCAGCTGTTCTTTATAGTATACCAAGACTGAGATTTCCAAAGGGTCATAGAAAATACAGTGGGCTAGTGGAAAAGAATGAGGGGCTGGGCCAAATAGGCAGCAAATTCTCATTCCCAATAAACTGAAAAGGTAGGATATGGCAACAGACTCAAAACCCAAAGCCAGCTATACCTAGGAGACTCATCTCAGAAAGTCATTTCCAAAGGGTTCTAAATACTAGCAATAAAGCAGCTCACCATAGGCAATTTACAAGCACCAACCCAAGAATTAAACTGAAACTAAAAAGAAAAGAAAAGAAAAGAAAAGACACAAGATGCAACCCCAGACATCCACTTTACCAAAGGCAAACCCACAGGGCAGTGAGGTAGAACAATTCAAAAGCCACCCACCTGGCCTCTCTGAAGTAACAACAAAGCAAATGAACGAGGTTCTAGAAAAAAACAAATTAGAAATAATTTCTCAGCTGGGCGTGGTGGCACACCCCTTTAATCCCAGCACTCAGGAGGCTGAGGTAGGAGGAGCGTTGTAAGTTCAAGGCTGGCTTGGGCTACAACGTGAGTGCAAGGCCGGCCTGAACTACATAGTGTGACCCTGCCTCAAAAAAAACTAGGGTCAGGAGTTTGGCTCAGTGGCTTAAGTGCCTGCCTGGCAGATGGGAGGTTGTGAGTTTGATCCACAGTGCCAAAAAAAACCCAAAAACACAAAAAAACAACCCAGATAACTACAGAGAGGGTGACCAAAATGAAAAACATGCTAAGCGACTCTAAAGAAATACTGATTAAAAAAAAATAAAAAAACGGCATCATTAGGAAAATGATGGAAATCATGAATGCCCAGCATAGGAAAGAAATGAAATCCATAAAACAGATTCAAACAGATATCCAAGAGACTAAAAATTCCATTTAAAGCATCCACGGTAGAATAAACCAATGTGAGGATAGAATCTCAAATATAGAAGGCAGGGTTGCAATTAGCAATCATGAAAAGAAAGATTTCTTAAAAATAGCAAGGGACCATCAGATGTTAACCTAGCAGCTGATAGGTGATGCAAAGAAGAAAAACATACATTTGATCAGAGTCAATGAAAAAGCAGGAGATAGCACAGATGACATAAAAAACTTGTTCACAGACATCATGGCAGAAAACTTCCCTGGCAGGGATAAAGAATTTGACATATAGATAAATGAGGCATACGAAATCCTATTAGTCATGATCAAATGAAAATCTACAGCGAGGGATATAACAGTCAAGATTTTGAAAATCTGACACAAGAACAGAATATTAAAAGCTTTTAGAGAAAAGAAACAAATCATCTATAGAGGAAAGCCCATCAGAATAACAGCTGATTTCTCAATACAAACTTTCAAGTCAAGGAGAGCTTAGAGTGAAGTGTTTCAAGCCCTAAAAAGAAACAACCTCCAACCCAGACTGATGTATCCCACAAAATGATCTTGCAGAATTGATGGAGAAAAGATACTTCCTTGACAAAGAACACCTGAGGAAATCATGAACACCAAACCAATACTTCACATGTTCTGAAGGACATTCTAGAAACAGATAACAAGGACAACTCCACGAACCCCAAAAGAATGAAAAAGGGAGGAAAAAAAGGGAGTCAATAACAAGAAAATAACATGACAAGGATAAGTCAACACATATCAGTTGTAAGTATCAGTGTTAATGGTCTCAATTCACTAGTCAAAAGAAACAGACTGGCAGAATGGATCAAGAAGCAAGATCCAACAACATGCTACATACAAAAAACACATTTTACTCAAGAAGAAATTCATAAACAGAAAGCCAAAGAATGGAAAACAATATTCCATGCATCACAAACCTGGAAAAAAGCAGGGGTAGCTATTCTATTGGCAGACAAAGTGGATTTCAAGCCAAGACTGATTACAAGAGACAAACATAGTCACTACATTCTTACAAAGGGAACAATCTAAGAGGAAGAGATAACAATCATAAATATGTATGCACCAAATTCCAATGCACCCACCTACATAAAATGAGTATTAAGAGGCATGAAAAATTAAATAAGCACTAATACAATTGTAATGGGGGACCACAATACCCCACTGCCACAAATACACCAACAGGATAAAAAATTAACAAGGAAATGTTAGAAACAAATGGACTTTAGATCTCTGCTGAGTGCTCCACCACATGACATAAGAAAACGTATTTCTTCTTTTCTTTTTTGTTTAGAATACAGATTTTTTTCCGCAGCACATGGAATATTCTCCAAAACAGACCACATACTAGCTCACAGAACATGCTTAAGAAAATAGAAAGGAATTGAAATTATCCCTTGCATATTATCATATCATGATGCAATGAAATTGGAAATCAATGGCAAAAGAAACTACAAGAACTTCATAGACACATGTAAATTAAATAATACCCTCTTGAATAACCAATGGGTCACAAATGAAATTAAAGAAGAAATTGCAGTTTCTGTAATTAAACAATAATGCCAATACAGCATACCAGAACACAATAAATGCAGTTGTACGAGGGAAATTCATAGCAGTGAACACCCATATCTTGAAAACATGGTAAGCTCACATAAACAATTTAATGTTGAATCAGAAGCTTCTAGAAAAGCAAGTGTAGGCCTAGCCCAAAGCTTGAATGAGGGAAGAAATTATAAAGATGAGAGCAGAAATTAATGCAATGGAGAATAAGAAAACAAGAATGAATGAATCAAAGAGGTGGTTTCTTAAAAGATAAAATAAGATTGACAAACCCTTAGCTAACCTTAGCAAAAAAAGGAAGAAAAAGACTCAAAGAATTAGGAATGAAAGGGTGAAATCACACAGATCCTGCAGAAATCCAGATCATCTATACCTACTTCAAGAATTTGTATTCTAATAAGATGGAAAATGTACAAGAAATGGACAGATTCCTAGATACATATGAACTACCAAAGCTGAATCAAGATGATATAAAAATTCTCTCTCTCTCTCTCTCTCTCTTTTTTGGTACTGGGGATTGAACTCACAACCTCACACCGCCAGGCACACACTTAGGCCACTGAGCTAAACCCCCAGCCCAATATAAGAATTCTAAATAAACCAATTATCAATCAATGAAATGAAAGATAATAAAAAACCTACCAACAAAGAAAAGCCCAGGCCCTGACAGATTCACTGCTGAATTCTACAAGAAATTTAGAGAAGACCTAATACCATTACATCTCAAATTCTTTAATGAAACTGAAAGAGAAGCAATACTCCCAAATTCACTTCTGGAAGCATGCAGTACCCTGGTACCAAAATCAGAGAACGATCTAACCAAAAAAGAAAACTACAGGCCAATATCTCTGATGAACATAGGTGTAAAAATCTTCAAAAAGTTACTGGCAAAAGGAATGCAGCAAATCATCAGGAAGATTATACACCATGACCAAGTACCAGTCATGCCAGGGATGCAGAGATGGTTCCACATATGCAAATCAACAAATGTAATACACCATATTAACAGAGCCAAGGACAAAAATCATTATGATCATCTCAATAGATGCAGAAAAAAACTTCTGACAAACTGCAATACCCATTCATGATAAAAATGTAGAGAAAATTGGAATAGATGGTCTTTATCTCAATCTGATAAAGGCCATCTACAGCAAATCAATAGGCAAAATCATACTAAATGGGCAAAAACTGAAAGTTTTTACTCTGTAATCAGAACCAAGGCATGGATGGCCATGGTCACCACTCTTACTCAACATAGTTCTGGAAACTTTAGCCAGAGTAATTAGACATAAGAAAAAATTAAAGGAATAAAGATGGAAAAAGAAGAAGTTATCATTATTTGCAGATGACATGATGCTCTACATAGAAGTCCCCGAAAACTCCACCAAAACATCTCTAGATTTAAGAACCAAATTCAGTAGTGTAGCTGGATACAAAGTCAACACTCAAAAATCATTAGCATTCCTGACCACAAATAACAAAATTCCTGAGAGAAATGAGGTAAATAGCATCTTTCCTGATAACATCAAAATAAATAAATAAAGAAATAAACAAAATAAAAAGAAAAAGAAAAGAAAAGAAAAAAAGAAAAAGAAATACCTAGGAATCAATCTAATGGAGTAAAGACCTCTGCACTAAAAACTATAATACTTTGAAAAAGGAGACTGAAGAAGACATCACAAAATGGAAAATATCCCTTGCTTTTGGGTAGGAAGAACCTGTATAGTGAAAAATGGCCATACTTCCAACATGGTTTACAGTTATATATTTAATGCAATTCTGATCAAAATTCCAACAGCATATCTCATAGAATTAGAGAAAACAATCCTAAAATTCATGTGTAACTAGAAGAGAGCAAGAATAGTAAAAACAATTCTGGGCAACAAAGGCAAGGCAGGGGGCATCACAATCCCTGACTTAAAATTATACTAACAAAGCTACTATGATACAATAGCACAGTACTAGGAAAAAAACCAAAAAAAACACAAAAACAAACAACAACAACAACAAAAAACAACCCAAAACAAAACCAGACTTGAGGATCAATGAAACAGATTAGAAGATGCAGAAATAGCCGGGAGTGGTGGCGCATGCCTTTAATCCCAGCACTCGGGAGGCTGAGGTAGGAGGAGTGTTGTGAGTTCTAGGCTGGCTTGGGCTACAACGCGAGTGCAAGGCCAGCCTGAGCTACATAGTGCGACCCTGCCTCAAAAAAAAACCAGGGCTGGGGAGTTTGGCTCAGCGGCTTAAGCGCCTGCCCTGGCAAGCGCAAGGTTGTGAGTTCAATCCCCAGTGCCGCAAAAAAAAAAAAAAAAAAAAAAAGAAGATGCAGAAATAACTCCAGACATACTTAGCCAATGTATCTTTGACAAAGGTGCCATACACACTGGAAGAAAGAAAGCATCTTTAATAAATGGTGCTGGAAAAATGGGTTTTACACATGCCGAAGATTAAAATTAGACCCACATATTTAGCCATGCACTAAACTAAAACTGAAATGCATCAAAGATCTAAATATTAAAGCAGAAACATTAAATCTTCTGGAAGAGAGAATACATAGAACTCTTGAAAACATTGGTGTAGGTAAAGACTTTATGAGCAAAACCTTAATCTCACAGGAGTTATCACAAAGAATCAACAACTGGAATCTCATCTTACTAAAAAAACTTTTACACAGCAAGAAAAACCACCAAAAGAGTGAAGAGACAACCTGCAGTGTGGGAAAGAATTTTTGCCAGTTGTTCCTCAAAGGACTACAATTCTGAATATATAAAGAACTCAAAAAAAACAAAAAAAACCAAAAAAACAAAAAACAAAAAAAAAACCCCAAAAAAACCAAAAACTCCTCCAAATTTAAGGACCCCATCCAAAAATGGGTATCTGAAATGAATAGACAATTTTCAGATGCAGTAGTAGAAATGGCAAATATATGAAAAAATGTTCAACATCACTGGTCATTTGACAGGTGCAAATTGAAACAATGCTACTTAAAATAATCTTATTCTAGAAAGAATGGCTATTATCAAGAAATCAACCAATAACAAATGCTGGTAGGGGTGTGAGGAAAAAGGAACACTTCTTCATTGTTGGTAGTAGTGTAGACTGGTGCAACCACTGTGGAAATCAGCATGGAGATTCCTCAAAAAACTAGAACCACAGACTCCATTAGATCCAGTTATTTCTCTTCTAGGTATCTTCCCAAAAGAATTAAAAGCATGTATGTACATCCATGCTTATAGAACAGTTTGTAATAACCAAATTGTGGAAACACCCCAAATGCTCATCAACTTGTGAATGGATAAAGCTGTGTTTTTCTTGTTTTTGTTTTTACAGTGGAGTACCATAAAGCAGAAACATTAAATTTGCCATAAAGAAGGCTAAGCTTGAGGCATTTCTAGCTAAATGGATGCACCTTGAGACCATATGCTTAAGTGAAATAAATCAGACACACATGCATAAATACCACATTGTTTCTCTGGTAAGAAACTGAAAATGTAAATAAGAACTAAAATGTATATTAGGTATCATGAAATAGGAAGAAAACGTTCAAATGGTGAAGGGAACAAAGTAGGGGGGAGGGGAAAAGGAAAAAAGGGCAGAGTAAAAAAAATGATAAAAGAAGGAAAAAAAGGAAACGAAGCTTTTGTAAAAAGGGAGGGAAAGAGGGATTGAAAGGAGTGTAGGGGAATTGGAAAAAAAAGAAATAATTTATATCATGTACAGGTACAAATTCTCTAAGATGAACATGATCATTATATATACCTAAAATGTACCAATAAAATCTGATTGGAAGAAAAAAAAATGAATGGCATTGTCGGGCCCAGTGGTGCATGCTTATAATCCCAGTACTCAGGTGACTGAGGCAGGAGGATCACCTTGAGTTCCAGGCCAGCCTGGACTATATAAGTGAGTACAAAGCCAGTCTATACTACATAGCGAGATAATGTCTAAAAAAAAAAAAAAAAGAAAAGAAAAAAAATGAATGGTATTGAATTCTTTGGACCTTGAGCCCATTTCAATTTGGAGATTCAGGCTGAAACAAGAATAAAAAAAGTAGGGTCAGGAGTTTGGCTCAGTGGCTTAAGCGCCTGCCTGGCAGACGCAAAGTTGTGAGTTCGATCCCTGGTACTGACAAAAAACAAAACAAAACAAAACAAAAAACACTGCAAGAATAAAAAAAGTTTTCTGTCTCTCTTACTAACTGGCATTATGGAAGTAACTGTAACTATCAAAGCTTATATTAGGCTCCAAAATACAAACATTAATTACAGTGATGTACTCTGTGAGAACATGTACTACAGAAGGAATACAGTATGTATTACCCTTTAGATATAAAGAGAAGACATAAAAGACAAAGGACTGCATTTTATTTTATTTTATTTTATTTTTTTGCAGCACCAGGGATCGAAGTCACAACCTCGCACCTGCCAGGGCAGGCGCTTAAGCCACTGAGCTGAACTCCTGGCCCTAGTTTTTTGAGGCAGGGTCACACTATGTAGCTCAGGCCGGTCTTGCGCTCACGTTGTAGCTCAAGTGGGCCTCAAACTCACAACGCTCCTCCTACCTCAGCCTCCGGAGTGCTGGGATTAAAGATGTGCGCCACCATGCCCGGCTTAAGACTGCATTTTAAACTACAATTTTGTTCTGCATAATTAAGTTTGTGGTTGTTGGTAAATCTTTGGCAATATTTTGCAGGTTAACATAGTTCTTGGCTGTTATGAATTATATAACATACACCATATGTTGAACCCATTCTAAGTTAGTACATAGGTGTTTTAATAGAAAGATACTGATAAAATCAATATTGCAATGAATGCATAAAGAAGTTCTTAGTTCCCAGAGCATTTTTTAAATCTAGTTTGGAATATCTTTTCTAAAATATTTTTAAAAACATGCTTATTTTCTTCCTTATTGAAATTAAGATGCTATGGATTTGAAAAGAAGAGAAGAAAGTTTAAAGTTTATATATTATTCACTATGATTCATTTTCAGAAATACTGGGTTAAATATTCTAATTACAAAAAAATATGGGTACAAATACCGTTAAGAGAAAAACTGATCTAGGCTACTCATTTTTTAAAAATCATAAAACTCAGATTAAGATAATTTAAAGAATCTTTTAAGAGAACATTCCAAATCCCAGTGTACCATTTATATTATGCAGAACACATAATCTTCCTTTATCAAAATCTGCTCAGATTTTCTGGTAGGATTATTTTGACACTTATCACATGAACTCTCTGCTAAATACATTATTCGTATCTTGAACTGGTCTACTTTTTACACTGTAGCCCTTGA